>CABFWB010002304.1:58119-114372 GCA_902151455.1 Timema bartmani | reverse complement strand
CGAAACTACAACACCAAACTGTATCCCCCGATTTTGTTATCATTAGGTTTTTTTGATTGCCCCCGTATGGTAGCAAATTTTAAGACGTATTCACGTCAAATAAGTTATTCTCAATGAAGCATTATAGCTTCTTAAAATTGGTGAAAAAATTAATTTTACATTATGCTAGACTTTATCTTATGATCCATAGTAGCCTCAATAATGTGGTTCTAAATATTATCACCAGGGTACACATCTAGTTGATTGGTTACAGCTAGAGCTCTCCTCCAAATAATACTAAACCCGGCCGCTAGATAAAGTTGTGTATCTTGGAAACTTTCTAACATGGCCGTTGACTATCTCTACTTGTCTCTGTTATAAACTAGATACTTGTTCTGGGTAAATAAATACTATACAAGAGTAGTAAACATTTATTCAACCTCTTGAAACACGGATTTAAATTTTAACTATGGCAGTATGTTTTATTCAACACATGAAGTTGTTGAATAAATCGAAGATATTTGAAGGTAACTTTCTTGTTAACTTATGGGAGTCAAATGGGTCCTATAAAGTATTTTTAGGGATTATATAATAACCTACCTTTTAAATTATTAGTTGAATGTATTCAATCTCTTTTTTTTTAGAGAAAAAATCTGTTTGCCATCTTTTTCTTTGGTTAGGGCCTTGTTTTATACTCATTTTATTAGGATGAAAATGTCAAATAATATTGGTATATTAGGATTCGAACTCCAGACTTCTCTGAGTAGGCATATTGGAACCAGTATGCAAACAATTTATTTTTGAAACAAATATGGTAACAAAAGTAAAACTAGATATACTTTATAATTATGTACCTATTAATTACATTTGGCATCGACCTCTGTGGTCTTGGGGGAAAGTGCTCGCCCTAGAACCCAATGTTCGTGGGCTAAAACCCAGCCGGGGTTGACTGATTTTCTTGAGCAATAATAATATGTAGCACAACTTCATGTTGATTATGGCATGTAAAATAACCTTGGAAGGTATGTGAAAATTCCTTTCTCGGCAAAATTTACAGGCCCTTTCCTGCATGTTAAATACCTCAAATAAGTAAAAAATAAAAATTACATTTGTTACAGTAAAAGAAAACATGTTAAAACATTTATCTTTAATTTTTAAGCACCCGCCTCGGTGGTGTAGTTTGCTAACATAGCAGTTTCATGTAGGCTAGCTTGACTGCCAAGGACGGGGAGATTGAGGTTCGAGTCTCGGTCCGGTAACTGGGGCTGGTTTTTTCTAAATGGTTTTCCACTCTCCCTCCACACAAATGTGGGTTCATATCCTCTAAATTCAACCTTCCCAATTCCTAACCTATCAGCGTAATTAGTATCTAAGCTTATAACCCAACTGGGTAGTAAGACACGGTGCTAAAAATATTTTTAAGCTGAATAAAATAACTAAAGTTATCATTTTCATGCCATGCTAGCTACCACTTCTTTCCACGATGAACAGCAGAACCACAGTTAACATAACTTTATGTGTGAATATTTTAAAGTAAAGTGAGTTTTCCCTCAGTTTTTAATTGGCTTATCATAAATTATGTCTACTCATGAATGTGCTTAATACATCAGGTCATAGAAAGCACACACTTGTACAATTAACGGTAGATAACTATCAAAGCTTGGACGATCTAAATGATCCTAAATACCTACAGGTACATTTGCATCAGATATCATATTTACTAATTACATCATGTATAATATGAGGTCATTGTTGAAACTCTAGCAATATTTTCTATTATTTGCTTCATTAGTGTATGCTGAAGTCAAAAATAAGTTACTGTACTGTGGCACCTTGAGACATAATTGGCAGATATTGATTTCAATTAATAATTCAATTAATATATATATATATATATATATATATATATTTTAATATCAAATGTATACAAACTTTTAAAAAAACTACTGTTGAAGGGGTAGTTTTCATTTTATACTGTATATACCATTTGTTAACAGAACATTCACTGGGTTTAATTGTTCTACTTGTATTATAACACTGCCCAGGCTTAGGTTTGTATTTATTTCAGATATAGACTAACTTGGTACCTAAGTGTAGAGATGTGTTTAATCTTACCAATTATCCTTGCACTCTTTTTAAATTAATATTATACTATTACAAAATAAAATTAAGGTACCGGTACAATTACATAAATGCTCTGAACCAGCTTGATGTTTTCCAACCTTTTGCAAGTTTGAGCCTAATTTTTGTCTCTGAACTGTTGCGATTCGGTGCTAATGTGGATTCAAATGCTATCATATTATTTGGGTATTTTTGATGTGACCTAAGCAAGTTACTGCAGCATTATTCATACAAACAGGAGGCTGTTACACTAAACAACCAGCTAAGGGGGGAATAGGGGAGGAACTGTGGTGGGAACAGGTAAAATTACCAGCCCATTGTCTGCAACACCTGACCTGGGGATGCTATAACACAATTTTATCATAAACTTGCATAAGTACTTGGCATTGCCTGTGGTAATCATGTGCATTGGATTGCGTGGTTACGCCTTGCAACAATTTTCTTGGCTTCAAACAGACATAAAAAAATTTCATTTTATTTTTTCTGACTCAGTTTTTAATTATTTAAAAAATCAAATCAAAATTTTTAAAATTCTGGCTTCGAGGTGCACTTATGTTCGTCCACAAGGCTGCTAATGTTTAAATTTCTGAGGTCTGCGTGCGGTAGATATCATGCAACACTCATGACAGAATCACAAACTTTTCATTTTATTAATATAGATGAAGATTTACATATCTGACAGCTAGAAAATTCTACTATATATACATTCACATATTCAGACGTCAGGTTATGTGATTTGCAGCTCTCACTTTTAATAAATATTATCAATACATATAGCATAACATTAATAATATAATTATCAATGTCCACCGCAAAATATGTTTGTATTTTCTAAAAGGTGCCCCAAATAGCTAACTATAAAAGAATCAGCATACAACATAGTTGAGATATAGGCCTAAGTCAACACGCTACTTTTAGATTTAGATAACAAATTAATCTTAATAATAAGATGCTGTGCTAACAAAATTAACCTAAGAACCCTACACACGTATAAACATTCACACCGTTTTTACCTCTTTCATTTCTAGTTGAATTTTTCATTTTACTAAAATCATGATCACAGAAAATAATAAATATGCTATAAACTCTTCAAGTGTTGCAACCCCACCCAATACATACAACTACCCTAAAGGGGGTCACAACCTGGAGGTTCGATATCACTGGATTAGATGCCACATTGGGTAACACAAAACTTACAAAAAAACTAAAACTAAAGAGGATACAGATGGTAGGACCCGGTATCATCCACTGCCTTATGTCAGGATTGACTCAACTGACCGCTAAACTTGTTTCAATCGGAATGAGCTAGAAATAAGTGTATAGCTCTTAACTAGATTAGGGAGACTCCAAGCAGACAGGAGAAGGAATAATGTAAATGCATTTTTGTGTCAAAATATACTATACCAAAGGTCTCGGTTAAGTTTAACATAAATACTTGGGCCTAGGCCTATATTATTACGAAACTAAAATAATTTAGGAATGGTATATATAGGGGGAGTCTGTTGTACCTTGGAAAAAATTTTTGATTTAATTTTTTTTTTTACAAAATATACAATAGCTTATTAACTTTAAAAATTGCTCTAAAAAGTTTGTGATATTGAGCTGCTCTCTTAAAAATGTTCCTTAACAAAATGAACAATTTCAGTTTTTTAACAACAAATTATATTTTTTTGTAAAGTGTTCCAAGTTACAATAACCTCATGTACTATGGAACATAGGGTCATGTACCTTGGAACATAACTTCATACAACCTGTTTTAGTAAATTGAATTAATATTAACAATGGTGTTAGCATTTAAAAAAAAAAACTGCAGGTAATAAAACATGTTTTAATCAAACAAAAGGGGAAAACAATATCATTCATAATCTAATAATCAGGGAAATGTTGTGGAACAGGACAAATAACTATTTTACATTAAAATTGCCACACTCAAAATCAACTGAGAAGCACAATAGGCTCTGTTGCCTGGCTAAGCTACCAGATCAAAAAGGCTTTGGATGTTTTAAAACAATATCTGATGCAGGAACATCATAAATATTTTCATCATCATTAATAAATTTTTGAGTTTTCTTATAGCGTCTCAAAAATTGTATTTCAAACTCCAAGTTTTTAGAGTTAATGCCACAAATTTTACCCACATAATGATAGTTTATCTGTTTCCCTGCAAATTTTATTAGTGCAAAATCACCTACAAAATAGTGCCCTTTTTCCGAATGATCTCTGTTATTGTTCATCTGCAAGTTCCTGCAAAAAAAGTCGGACAATCACTCCTCAGATTCTTCTAGAGGGCCATCATCTTCATCTTCTGTTTCACCTTTTAGCAACTGGTGAACAAATTTTTTTATTTGCCGTTTCTTTGAGACTTTCTTTGCTTGTGGTGTTTATTGTTTTTACTTGCGGAGTTCAATTTCTTCTTTTCTCAGGTGTATCTGTTCGAATTATTGTTTTCGCACATTTTTTTCCTTTTTGTTTAACTAATCTTGATGTAGCTGTAGGATATGGTTGATTGTCGTCAGGAGATATTATTTTTATGTTGTTACTTGCTTCAGAAGATGGTCTAGGAATTGTTGAAAGGTCAAAGGCTTTTGGAGGCCCAGGAAGAGAAGTAGCTCCTTGACCTGCTATTATTGTATTTTCAAGCTCTGAATTAGTTGGAAGTGGTTTTTCACTGACATAAGAGAAAAAGTTTGGATTACACGGGAAAATTCCAGGTGTATCGAAATCTTTTACGATATTGCTTGTACCGAAAGCTCTATTGTACACTTTGCCAGCAGTTTCTGCAACATTATAAATGCTGAAGGTTTTACCAAGATTGTTAGTTAACCATACATAAATTTCTTGGTCATAGAACTGCTTAAATGGACCAAATACTGAAATATCTAGAGGCTGAAATTTATTTGACATGTGGGGTGGAAAATTGAGCATGATGATGCCACTTTGACGTGCTTTTTCATTCACTTCCAAGGACATGTGGCTCTCATGGTTGTCAGGTATAGGAAGGACCGGTTGTGCTTCCTAGGGAAAATTAACATTGATGGTATATGATTGCCAATAGCATTTATACCTGCGATCATTGTAATAGTCGGCCCTCGCTCTGCTGAAGTTGCGACACCAATTTGTTTTTCTCCTTTTGGTGCAATAATTTTTTGTGGATCCTGCACAGTTGATAAACCAGTCTCATCAACATTGTAGATCCTCTCTGGAGGAAAAGGTCCAAAGCGGCCATGGACATCATATAGATTTTGAAAAAAGCGATCTACATTGGTCTTATTGAAACTAGTGCCTTGAGATAAACTCGTCGCTTCTGGTTGTCTTAGTGAAAGTTCAGCACTGTGCCTTTTCATAAAGTGTCTCATCCATTCTTCTCCAATCATTTTCTCCACATCCCATTTTTCATAAAACTTCTTACTATTCATCTTGGCAAATTTGTAAGCAAGTTCTCGTACACCTTTTTTCGCTAACCCATAATTCATTTGAGCTACATTAACTATATATCTAACCAATAAAATGTCACATTATACTTGACATCACAAACAAATTTTCCCTCTTTTTTTATATTCCTTATAATTTTTAATATGACGGTGTAATGTCGTTAACTTGACATTATATGTTTTACTTGCTTCTCTTATCAGGTGAATTTAACTCTGCGGCTACTGCCTGCTTTGTTGCTTCTCCATTGGCAGGTTGTCATTTTTTACCCATTTTACTCCTAGGCATGACTATCTGGAACCAAAATCAAAAGGTTACCTTCTAGTACGTACACAATTTAGTGTTAGATTACACATTTTTAAAATTTACCTTAATTATAAGTAGGTAACATTTTGATTTTAAAACCTAATATACCTTGGAACGATGTTGCAAGGTGCATTATGATTTGCTGTTCCCAGCTACACGAGGATGTAGTGATTTAAAAACGGTTAATTTCTTAAGTTAGGTTATAGTAACATACACAAATAAACATGCCTAGAGACTCAACTTTAAATGTTTCTCATAAGTGAAGTGTCGATTTTCAGAAAAAAAATAAAATAAAAATTACAAAAAAATAAAATGAAAGATTAAAAATTTTACTTTTCACACTAAAAAACAAAACAAAAATTAGACAAATCTAAAACACCATGGCTATGACCTTCACAAACAAACTGAATGCTCTCTGGTGACAAGTCTTTAAAATAAGTATGTTAACAAACTCTTGCTATCCCTCGTTGCGGCTTCAGGGGTAACTGGTTGATGTCGCGACGACGGCAATATTGTGTTAAGACACGTGTGGGTAGGCGTAGGAGAAATGTCGGCAAGAGTGTCCCGGCAACGTTAGTCACAGTGGAACATGAGGAAGTCCTGGCAACGTTCCGCGGTGGGGGGTAGGGTGACGATGGGAAGAGAGAGGGTTAAAACAATATTGCTCCTTCGTAACATAAGACAATTTAATAGCTCTTTCAAACAGGTGGCGCACCCGGGTTGGGTAGCCACTCCGACTGGCATCTGACTGAGGAACCACCGTGTTAAATACCCTCCACTGCTGCCTGGCCTTGTCCAATGGGAGAAAAAGGGAGATTCCCATTGGCGCGTAAAAACGTGAGGGATAGTAGCCACCAAGTGAGCCAATAGAAAGAGGAGTTCTCATGGGCGCTGAGTACAGTGGGGAACTCGTCACAGACGGCTTATAGAACATGAAGTGTGGAGCGGTCCAGGCAGTAAAGAGGGTTGTTTGCGCGACCTGTGCAAGTGCGAAGGAAAGATACAAGGGCCGACTGAACAGTGAGGCACAAAACTCTTAAGAAATATATATTATTTTAAAACTCAATTATTCCAAGGTACAATAATTCCAAGGTACAACAGTCTCCCCTGAGCCTAAATATATATATTTCACACTTGGGCAATTTTTTATTACATCATCAAGGTCCTAAATTCTAAAATCAAGAATTACAATTGTGCCTAAGTTATTGTTTTTAATGCTTCCATGTGAACATTTCCATAACTATGTTTTTTTGTATACTGTAATAATTATATTTAAGTTAACGTTAGTTTATAGCATAATATGTGAATGTTCTGCATTAATAGAGATTATTGTGAATTATGAATATCCATCTGAATAGGTCTATATAAAATTGGTGGGTGTTTATTTAATTCATCACTTTTTACTTTTTGCTAATTTTGTTCATTGGTTCTTTTTCTGTGTTAATAAAGTGTATTAAAGTTAGTTTGTATAGCTAAAAACCTGGAAAGTAGGCATTTTATTATATTCATATTTTAGGCAAGATAGTTTGAGTAAAATAAACTATCATTGAAACCTTTGTCCTACACAATATCAAACAAAAAAGCTGTATGTTGTCTTATTTGTTTGATAATCATTATTCACAAAAACCTTTGATCTTCTGGTAAAACCCAATCCACTCTCTGTTGGCCTACCCACGGTACTTAGAATACACGGTAGGATCCACGCGCATCTCCCCCTCCAGTCCCACCCCAATGACACATCATACGGTGCCCACTTGCCGCGCTGTTCCATTACTATAACACTGCCTGCTAGCTGCATCTCTCCTAACATTTGTTTAAAAGTAAATTGGAATTGGATCATAACTTTCATTTTGACAATGTTTATCACTTCTTAATGCTTTTTTTAAAAGTTGGATGGAATAATTAACCTTTAAAATGTACAGATTACACTGCCACTGTAATAAAATTGAACAATGAAGAGCATGTTTGAGGAGTTAAAAGAAAGTTTCACAACAGATATACAAATAAGACAATTTCTCACAATTATAGCTTAGAAACAGACAAAATAATGTAGGCCATATATAAAATAAAATGTATTAAGCAATAATGTAGCATTGGATAAATTCACTGAAATTAACTCATTGAAGTTTCTCTTACTTCTTCCTAACACCATCAGACTTCTTATTCCTGTGGATTGGTCTTTTCTGAGAATTATTTTTATTCAAAGACTTCATTCTGATAAAGGTCCACGTTTGTACATAACATGAAATAGCGAACTCATCTATGCCGATGTACTTCAACTTCAGGATGTTCACTAGTGTTTTCATCAAATTACAACCCTTATTCAAACCACCGCCATGAAATGCATTGAAGTCCTCTTCCCACACACTTGTTGGCTCCATCAGGCCTCCTCTTGATATGTCGAAAGCCAGTCTATTTGTTTGGTAGGGTAATGACTCGTTGGATGGCCATATTCGTTAGCTGTAACTAGCTTTTGCTTTTTCACTCTATAAGCAATATACCCTACGAGCATTTTTAGTAAGTCTGTGTTTTCTCCTGCTACTTGTCCATGATTATTATTTTTACTTTATGCTAACTGGGTATCAATAGTTGATATAAATTCTTCCTCTTCTGGCTGTTCACATCTCAAACTTTGTATTACATCAATACTTAATGTGGTTGAGTCTTCATTTGAACAATTCCCAGTTTATATTATTACTGATGCACGACGGCTCAAAAGTAAAGATTTTATTTTTTGGCTCACAACCATTGGTAGCGGATGATCGTAAAATCTACCAAGGCCTCTAATCAGAGAAAATAAGACTCAAGGACGTCTTGCTTACATATTGCTGCCATAATATATGTGTATCCTTCAGAGTGTAGGTCTGTGTAGAACCCTTGAAGACTACAGATAGATATTGGGCAGCCCTTTTGGAAAGGTAATAGCTTGTTTCTCTCGATAATTCACATAGATTCCCACAAATCATAAAGAAGGTCAAGGGCTGCATTCTGCTCATTTAAATTAATTGCATGGGCACTTTTCAACTTATTTGTTGGATGATAAGGTAATCTAGAGTTTAGCACATCAAAGCCATCATTTATAGTGTTTAAAAATGTAACCACATGTCCATTTCCGGGTAGAGTATATTCATTAGCAGCTGCGACAGTTTTGGATAGTAACTCTACAATCTTCCTGACATTTTGTCATTCTTTTCCTGTTAGGAGGAGGTGATTAATGTTAATTTTATGTACAAATTTCAGATCCCCTTCTTATTGTAGCTCGATAAGCTGTGCAAATACATCTAGTTTAACAGTGTGGTCATTAGAAAATTGATATCCTTCATTCAGTGAATGATTTTTCAAAAGTTTCAGAACATGAGGGACATAAAAATAAACAAATTTGGCGTCTTTAGAAAATGGGCTTTTAAAACTTGAACAGCCAGGTGTTATTCCCAGATTCAACATAAGCTTCTGGTCTGATGGTCTCGTATCACTAACAAAAGCCTGGGCACGGAATCCTGTGACCTCGTCTGTTTCAACAATACTCAAAAATAGTTCTTTATCAACGGGTCTGTCAAATCCATAATACATGGGTTGTTTCCATCTTCCAATTAAGCTTTGAATAGATAAAACTTGGACAGTTGAGTGTGTTCCTAGGATTTTGTCTTCCACACTATCATAGCACACGTCAGATCTCACTTTCATCTCGTCAAAACAAAGCACTACATCTCTTTCAAAATAAGTAAAAACATTGACTTGTGCTTTTAAAATATTTAATACATCTATAAATCCCGACTCAACGAAAAATGGGCCAAGGCAGCATTTTATTTTCGTTTCGCTTGGAAGGGGGTATTTCAAAACGTCTTTTACATATCTAAACATTTTTTTGGATATACACATCTTAGCATTATTGCCTTTGATACATCTTCAGAATTCCAATTGGGACATTTTCCCCTCAAAATAATTTGATGTTGGGAGGTGAAAAAACAGGATTTAATTTGCTTTATATTTTCGGTTAAACGAGAAATGTATGTCTTAGTAGTGGCTAACGCTGTAAAGATGTCTTTATTTTCTTTCTTTAAAATACCATATTCATTCTTTAGCAGCTCTAACTCTTGTTTACTTATTAATTGTGTTGGGCTATTCCCCTGTTCTAAGGTTGGAAAGAGTGAATTATTACTTTCATGGGGTTTTGAAAGAAAGTATTATAAGCTTTTTTTAGTTTCATGTTGATCAACTCTTTTATTTATTTCTGAACTACTGCCAGAAGCTGTGACAGTTGGTATTTTAAAATGTGGCACAGACTTTTTTAACACACTATTTGGTTTCAATTTGAGTGATTCCACCCTCAAGTCATGTTCATAGTCTGTTTCACTAAAGTGAGCAGAGCAAACTCGAGGTCTAGAGACACAAACACTGTCAACTCTTTTACAAGTGTACACCTATTGTTTCCACAATGTTTTTTCTGTTGGAAATCTATAAAATCTTAACCCAGATTCTTGAGAGTTTCTTGAGTGGTTATTGCACCCAGCAACTACACAACAAGGCATCACTACTACTAATTAATATCATAAAACACACAGCTAAACAAACATTAGACCATCAAAACAAAAATTGGCGGAAGCACAGAGCTGAGTGCCCAGTGAGCCACATTACGTCACAGAAATGACAGGATACTGCACACATGTCTTGTGGCACCACTGTCTATTCTAAGTACCATTGGCGTACCCAGCTTTGTTTCTTCCATTACTGCAACTAATCTATTTTCATGATATATTGAATGGCATGTAAGGTATCTAGTTCCGACCAAACTTGATTTAATCATTCATGAGGACATATTTGTCATTTGAATTGGAGCAGTTTGTTTCAACCTTTCATGGCTCTTGGGACAATCTGAATAGTACCCACAAAGTAAAACAAAAAATACAATGGTAATAAACAAGTTACATCCGGAAACTAATTTGATTTCCCGACATTTCTCTGCGTCTTGTGTTAAATATCTTTTCTTTTTGAGTTTGGTATATCCATTATTGAATGATCAAATATAATATTTGTATTCACTTTAAACTTACTTTGAACAATTGGCTAAATTAATCAAAGCAACTTATTAAAATAGAATTACTAGATACTAGTAGGCCCTATTACTTTCCTAAAACATTATTTTTTTCCCAAAGACATGGACTGTAGTTGTCTTGCTGTTGGGTATGCTTAACAAATAAACATAGCGCTTCAAACAAGTAATTTTTGTAGACCTATAGTTTGGACATCTATAAAATATACCTCTTAAAATGTGTATTCATGCTGTGATGTACAATAACATTTAATTACCCTTGCTTGCCATGTTACTTCCTGTAAAGTTACATTTTAATTTAAACAGGCCTACCTACTATCACAGTCTTCACTATGTTGATTCTATACTTCACATATAGTTCACTAATTTTATTGTATTTTTTTGTTATTTTTTTGTAACATTCTTAAAGCATGACAGAGCAAAGTAGTGATTGCAACCTCTCCTATTGTTACAGAACATTCACATTCACTGCTGCCGATCTTTGGTTTCAGTTCAGAAAACGTGGCTTTCCAATCTTGAAGAAAAAAGTTCTTGTATATTGTAGTTCATGATGAATAACTTAAATGTAAATAATGTATCTAATGATTTGGTTACTAAAGTAAGTGACTTTCTCTCAGTTGGGAACTTTGATGATGCTTTAGCGCTTGTCAATGATAATAAATATAAACAATGTTTAAAAGACAAAAGTTGGGATTTGATTCCCTTAATAACTAAATATCTTTCACAGAACACACTTCAAAACTCACCCGATTTATTTAATTGTTGTGAAATAATTTTAGAAAAAATCGCAACAGAAGCAAATCCAGAGGAAGCATTATTAGAATTCCTAGAACAAGCAGAACTTGCAGAAAGTGATGCAAATTTTTTGTCTCTGTTGAAACCATTAAAAATAGTTCTTCTTAGAGTGCCAAGAAAACGAGGTCAGTCATTAGAATGGTGTTTAAATATGATTCTAGCTTACGTAAACTCATTGCCATTACCTGACAATCATAAACTTGAAGGCAAAGAAAAATTGTTGTTGGATGCTGATCCCAATGCTGAACGGATAACATATATTTATAGTGGCCTTTCTTCATTTTACAAACATTTTGTCTTAGAAATTTCACTGAAACACAAAGGGGTAACCTTAACTTCCCCATTTGACAGGAAAGAAGGTTATCAAAGAAAAGTTTTAGCATGCTTTATTCTTCAACTTATTGGAAAACCACTTAATTATTTAGACCTCACACATGATGACAAAACAAAGAGTTCATCCCGAATAATCGCTGAAAATCTTGTTGAAGATTTGAGTTTACTTGTGAGTGATCTCTTCATTTTTCTTGAGTATGCCGAAAGAAGAGAATGTGAACATAACACTAAATGTATTAAAACAGATGATGCACTTTTCTCAAATGGGGAAGAGGATTTTATGAACGATGATTTGTTTGCTAATAAACAAAGAGTTGACACTTTGTCATATTCAACTTTAATATACCTTCTCCTCGCAGAAGGGATACTATTAGATCATGTTCCTTGTGTCTATAACCCAATTTACATATTCCAGAGAACTTTATACTTAGTATATGTTACACTTCTTCAAGACTCAAACAATTTACTCGTTTACAAAAGTTTATTGCTTATGAAAGAAGTGCTTCACAGGCTAGTAGGGAGTCATGTACCATCAGATGTCTTAGATTCACCATACCATAAATATTTTACTGAATCACTCATGAAAGTGATGATATATTCTGAAGTAGAGTTAAATAGAAAACTTAGTGTGGAGATTTTGAAGAGTTATTTATTTGTATTTGACTCTAAAGGTCAATACTTAGTTATGTATAACTTTCAAAAAATAGTGAATCATTCTGGAGTGATGGGACTTCTAATTACTCAATTCAAGGATATGATTGCTAATATCCTGGATATAAAAGGAGTGTGCTTGAAATATTTCTCTGGTGGTTATTTTAAAGGCTTACTTCTTGCTTTTTGCAATCTGCCAAATGGAGCAGAAAGTGACCTTGTAGAATTAGGCGATCAAATTGTGTCTGCATTGAACCTTGTTCGTTTCTTGGTGCTTCGCGATAAAGATAATTTGACGGGTATCTGGGACTGTGTTTCGGATCTTGAATATTACTTTTTTGAGCCACTTAAGAGAGGATTAATAATTTCTCGAGCACACTTTGAACTCAAATTGAAAGAGTTGAAACAAGAAAGAATTGAAGAAAACAAAGGAATGGTGGTAAAAAGAGGACAAGAAGTGACTATTACAATCGGGGGCCAGCAACTTCCAAACTTGCCTTATGAAAACAAAGTCTCTGTGATTAATTCTGCTTTTAATGCATTTGATCTGATGGAAGGCTTGTTGGGTCGTGTGATTGAATGTATTAGTGAATCCAAAAGAAAAACTTAAGCTGCCAAGTAAAATCTATAATATTAACTCTAAACTGGTGCTAGATCCCTTTAACACAGGACACTTGCAAGACACACTGTGGTGATACAGCACAGGGCGCAACACAGATTCTGCATCTCCTTGCTGCCACAATAAATATATGCAGTTGAATGAGAGTGTTCACACAAGACACAATATGTGGCGATTCACAAATGTTAAAATGGTTTATCTTTTATACAGATAACCTGATATGTTTAGTACAAGCCTGTACATCACTTTTGGACTCTACTAATATTACTGTTAACTAATTTTCACAATATTCCACTAGAATTTTGAAATAATTAGAAAATTCTGGAATATTTGCACTTAAGGTGTTTATGCAGTGCATGTTTCTTATTATTGTTTTCGAGACTTATTCAATTTTCTGATAGTAAATAATTAAGGGAATATGTAAATGTTTTAAGAATCAATTAAAAGCTATACAAAATGTATTTGAAAACATAACTTTTTTAATTTATTTATACATAGTTAAATCTATTCAAGATGACTTCAAGTTTATGTTTGTATTTGAATTTTTAAACACTGTACGAATAAATATAAATGATAATCTGATCGATGGTTTCTCCTTTCTGTTGTTTTTTCATTCTTTCGTGTATTTTATGTTGTTTTAAAAAATTTGCAGTCTATTAAACATTCCTATCTTATTTTTTGTTAGTTTCTTAAGTCAATCAAACAATTAAACAGCCAAAGCTATTATTTATGCTTTTAGTGAGGATTACTCCATCTAGATATCATATTCTGGGTTCGATTCCCTTGTCCAGGTGTCATTTTTCAATTTTCATAATATCAATCAAACAAGATAAAAAACTTATTTACATATTATCTTAAGACATTATCATCAGCTTTCAAAAGTGGAGTATATTAACACTTTATTTAATCAATCTGAACGTGTTAATTAATATCTGAATACCATATTTCAACACTAATGTAGCAACGACCAGATCATCACAGCTTCCACATACACCAAAGCACTGAAGTAACCTAGTGGCTTGCCTTTGTCTTGTGTGAAAGGGTGACATTATGTGCTGTGTCTTGAAAGTGTCCCGTGGGAAAGGGTACTTAGTAATCTTTATGCTACTGCTCCAATTCACAACTAGTTAGTTAATTTTTCAGTGCTTGGACCTGCATTATATAAGACCTACATGGTATGTGCTTCAAATGAAATTTAAAAATATGAAGGAGATTGTCTTGAAAAATAACCAGCATAATTTATGTAAAAAAACTTCAAAAAATTGTGTGATCTTTTTATATTGTTTGCTGTCTTTCTAATCATTAATAAAAGCTATATCATTATAGGCAATTAAAATATTCATAATAAGTTAAGAGAGATTAAACAATTACTCAAGGAAAAGAAATAATTAAAATAAATAAAATTATTGTCAATAGTTAAAAAATGGCATAAATCTTGAACAACAATGTTGAATCTTCTATTATTCAATGAAAACAATCCTTGAGAAATTCTGTAAATCTATTTATAAAATATATGAGGAGTAAATGTTTTAAATTTTGTATCCTAATTTAGTAATACAATTGTAGTTTTGGTAGCGCCAATGGGTTTTCTTAAAATATATGTACATTTTTATAACTTTTTATTTCACTTTTTTATTGTTAACATAGCATCAGACACTGGACTTATGCCATGTAACTATTTATATTTGATATGAAGATTTAACTAAAATGTTATTTTGTGTGGTACAGAATGCAGGTAGTAATTAACTTATGTTGTTATTTAAATCACAATCAATGACAGTTCTTAAGTTTTAACAATGGAGTGATAACCTTTACCACACATTGGTAAAGAAGGAAAACCTATGATTGGATAGACAGGAAAAACGTAGTAGCCTATTTAATACAGTATATTATGACGGAATAATTACAATAGTAGATTTATTGCTTCAAACTATTTTATGATTCGCCATATATTTACCAAAGACAAATAACCTGTATAATATTTGAGAGTAAAGTATTTCAATTAGAAACTATAACACAAACATAAGTTTTCCAAACAAAGTGTTTGCCTTAATTTTTTGTAATTTAATATAATAATCATGGGAATTGTAATAACATTTTTACTGTAATTATGATAACAAATTATTTGTTGTAAAATAAGTGATTTGTTTTAAAAACAGATTTCACAGGTTTTTTAATGTTCCATCCAATGATAATCTTGTGGAATTTTTAAGTAAACATCCAATTTAAACTCCACCAATATTTTGAGAAAAAAGCAGATATTCCTAAAAAAAACTGCTAAAGAATTCATTAATACTATAAGTTAAGAGGCTGTTTATTTCTTCATCAATTTATACGGTTGATATAATTGATTTACTAACTAAACTTGTTTATTTATTTGATAACCAGGACTCAATTTTTGTTTTAACTCTTTACAACCATGCATGATAGTCCAGGAATTAGAGGAAAAATAGCGGAAAAAAAATTATAGATTGCTGGATTTTGGTACATATGCTCATTTAGGTGTGTAGTTTAACATATTAAAAATCCTCTTGAATACCGTGTGAGCTTCCGCTGTTGTGACCTTGAAAAGACCTTGACATTATTTTTTTTGCATATGTCTCATGAATGGTGCTACCTAGAAAATTATGTTCAAAACAAAATGTGTTGGAAACTCAATTTCCTAAATAAAAAGTCCTAATCTTTTTTATCACCAGTCCACTCCCTTCACACTTGAAATCCCCAAAAAGCTAAATCCACTTTTGAGATAATAGCAAAAAACATGCAACAATGCATGTAAAGAGCACAAACAGGCAAGGTTGAAATGTGTTGAAGCAGATGCACTTGCCCTTCCCACTACCATGTTTAGACGTAACGGTACCACACCCCTTTCCCTCGCTGATTCTGGCAAATGTAAGCAAACGGCTCATCTGGTCAGCTCCCACTGGGCGCTCGGGGGGGAATTCAAGTCCAGGCATAGTGATTTGTTTGCCTTGTGTTATTATTTTGTGTATTTACTTGTTCAGGCAGGATTATTAAAAATATGCAGTTTTTTGTAGTTGTAGAAAAGTTCACGAGGTGGTTGTAATTTAATTAAATATGGATTAGTAGCCTTGTAAATGAATGGTCCAACTGTGTGGCTGTGGTGTCAGTACTTCCGGACGATAGGGCTGGTAAATCTATTTATACTGACTGAACGAAGTGGAGATTGGCAATTTCACCTGGAAACATGCTACCTTTTTTCACGCAAGTGGTCATTCTCCTTACACAAAATCCTGCCAAATATACTTGCAAGATATGGCTGAGCTGTAAACAAAATTGGATGAAGAAATACGTGCACAGTATTATATTACAACAATACTTCACAGTGCGACGAAATGACAAGTTCTGGTCAGGAGTGTGGACCGATATGAGTATCAAGCTAACACTTATGAGATCAATGAAGATATCAGGTGGCCTAACACATGGAAGGGGCATAAGTGACAGTGTCCGAAGTACATGGGTTGGTGGAGGACCCTTTGTTTTGAGTGTTCTTGAAGGCTTGGAGATTCTGTGTGGTGAATACTCTGACAGTGCAGAGCAACATAAGGATTCACGAGATTCTCGTTTAAAAAGAGATACAGCAGATGTTCAGAAATTGGATTTGTGGTTTGCAAGAAATGCAGCTTTACTTGTTATTGGCGAGTGTATGACAATCTCAAGTGTAATTGTAGGATATGAGAAAATCAACTGCCAGGATGCCTACAGTGTCAATTGAAGGGCATTAAAGAAAATTTCTGGGGAAAAATTTGGTGGTGTTAAACTGTCACATCAAGACAGAGTGCAGACTTTAGAATTGGTTAGTAATTCCATTAAAATCCACGATCATGGTGTAACTGTTGCACCTCTGCAACTTTTTCAGCACACATCTGTTTGCCTGAAGTCACAAGAAGATTTAGAAAGTTATTTAAAGTTTGAATTATCTCCTTATCTTTTTATCTTTGTTTGATGGAAATGGAATGAGAAAAACAAGTAAGGCTGCAGTATATTCAATATTTGAAAAGAAACAGGAAAATGCTGCCCCATTTGGAAGTTTTTACATTATTGATGTAAGTTGGTTCTTACATCCTGTTGTGTGGCCCACTGTTGTATTTTACAAGACTCTTTTAGAAGCATACATTTTTTTATGTCCAAAGACACTTTGGAAGAAAATGAAGCATTGTTTTTGAAGGGTATTCAGGAAATCTTTGTAATACCAAAGCAGCCGAAAGATCTCGTAAATCTTACAAAAAGTTTTCTTCAGATATAGAATTTCATAAGGATATAAATTTGATTGCAACCCAAAAGAACTTCTTGTCAAATGATCAGGCCAAGCTGATATCCATACTTATGGAAAAATTGGTTGAAAATTACGTCGAGGTAAGGCAATCAGGAGATGCAGATACGCTTATTATTCAAACAGCAATTGATTGTTCAACGTCAGAGGAAAACTGTGCTATAGTCATAGAGGATGTTGGCCTCCTGGTACTATTGTCAGCATTTGCACCTGCAACACCTGAATTATTTTTTTTTGTAAAACCAGGAAGAAGCAGGGTGCAAACCAAACTGTATTCGTAGCATAGTTTAAATAATAAACCTCTCCTTAAGGATAATATTTTATTCCTACACACTTTCTCAGGCTGCGATTGCACCTCAGCTATTTTTCCAAAGTGCTGGAAAAGAGAGAAGACCTTGTCAAAGCAGCTCACACTTTTAAAGAAGAAAAGACTTCGCAAGAGAAAATTGCTGATGCCGGGACAAACATTTTCCTTGGTCTGTACGACGCACACAAACCGAGTCAGCATTGCTGCCTACTCAAGACGCTACAAAATTGCACAGCCTTTGTGTTTACCATCAAGTGCAATTGTGGCAAGATACTAAACTCCTTCCACAAAACTGGGGCTGACACACAGAACCCCACTTAACTCCAATTGCATCAACCTTAGGGCCAACACCACACAAGATTTTGGACTCAATTTTTTGTGGTTGCATGAAAGGATGTGGTAAAGCCTGTGGAAAACAGCATATTTGCTTGCACTGCATTGGAGTTTCGTGCAATAACTCTGGGTGACCAGAGATGGAGATGGAAGATGTCGATGATATTGAGGAAGTAGATGTTCAAAAGAGTATATGGCAATCATCATTGTGAATATGACAGAAACAATAACGAAAGGGATGGGGAAAATAACAATGACAATGAATTGAGTACTGACGTAACGTTCTCATCCTATAATGAAACATCAAGTGATGAATATATGGAGGTCAAAGAAGCTGATGAAGAGATGCATGGAGCATCAAAAAAACTGAGATCTGAATTTACTTTTTCATAGGTATCTATTACATCTTATTATATCTATTATACTAATTCATACTTATTGCAACTTATTATATTATTATATATCATCACTCAAACCTCTTTAAAGTATGGGAACACAAACACTTTTGCTAATGAAATATTTCTAATCTCATAAGTTTATGATTTCCTAAAAAAGAGGATTTAACTCTTGGGGATTTTGAAGGGGAAGGAGTAAACTGCTGATAAAAGTGTTAGGGACCTTTTATATAGAAAATTGAATTTCCAACATGATTTGTCTTGAACATAATTTTCTAGGTGCCACCGTTCACGAGACATACACACAAAAAACAAATTTCAAGGTATTTTCAAGGTCACAGAAGCGGAAGCTCACACGGTATTCATGAGGAATTTTAATATGTTAAACTACATGCCTAAATGAGCATATATACAAAAATCCAGCTATCTATAATTTTTTTCCTTTATTTGCAAAAAATATGTCTAAACTGACTGAACTATAAGGCGCTTTTGAACATGTCTTTCAAAATGATAAGTTTTTTTGAAGATACACTTGGACCAACCTTTCACATTCTGAGACTGAGCTAAAGACTAACTAAAACCTTTCATGCACATTCCTTAGCATTAAAAATCATTGAGTATTTTCAAAAATGTAATTCTTTTATCAGACATAGCTAAAAAAAATCAAACTATTTTGATTTTTATCTACATGACAATCTTCTAGGTGCATTCTAAGAGCTCACGCTAAATTATTTTTTAACTCTCTTTGAAGACTGTTGCACTTTCAAACTTAGTTTTTGTATCAATGTAAAATTTTGCTACAGATTTAAAAAGCCACAAAAAAAGTCCATAAGAGCATAATTGTTTGCTTTGTCATGGCTGAGCATTGGATATTAATGATTGGATTTCACAAAAAAAAAACTTTTAAAAAACTTCTTAAATTTTCTTCATTTAACCATTGTGTTCATTTTAACCTATAAACTTATTGTCTCAATATATTAAGCTGTCTCAGTAGACATACAAAATATATTTTTTTATATTTGTTAAGTTTTTACTTACGCTCGACCCCTCGAAGAGAGAAAAATATTGTGAGCGTCAAAAAATCAAAGTCGAGATTTTATTTTTGTCAACATTTCATGACCCGCTGGAACATAAAAAGTGATTTTTGGGATGTTGTTTGTCTGTATCTTGATCTAGAGCCAAAAACATTTTACTGATCAGGATAAAACTTGGTATCCAAGGTTTTTTTTATAAAGTTCCATTTAGGAGTTTTTGTAATTATATTTCAAACCCTAAAATTAAGGCTAGTTTTCTGAAGGGCATAAAGAGAAAACATTAATTTTATCAAAATCTGCTATAATGATTTTGATTAAATTTTGTCTATAAACATTGTTTAAAATTACAAAAAAAATTGCAACTCTTTTCCTTTTACCTTGAAAATGACTTTAAGTATACTTTACATAAGCAGAAAGTTCCAATTTTTGATCATATATTATCTGCAACTATTTGAGATACGGAATAACTTATCATTGTAAAGTTATAGTACTAATAAAATTAAAAATCTTTTATTTATAATATATTTTTTATATAACCAATAGTTTCTGGACTATAAGCACAGACATTGAGCTCTTTGAAAACAGAAATGTATTGTTATGCTCTTTGGTGGAAAGAGATGCTTCTCTTTGTTTCTCTAACAGTGTATATTATTTCATTTAGGCTCTTTGGTTGAGTGTTTCTGCAACACTATATATTATTTTGTTTCACTAATCTTATAAGTTTTTAGTAAATGTGTCTATTTTAATATAACCTAGATAAAAAGTCTGTGGCGCATCATATAATTTATTTAAAATAATCTATCAAGTCATAATTCCAGCTTCAGTTCATATATTACCAAAAAGTAACAGTGGAAAACAAGGAATATCTTACTTGACATCCACCAAGTTTTTCATAAAAGTCATTATTGCACTTTTCATTATAAAGGTGGCTTAACGAATCTATGCACCCCCAGGGAATTCATGACTTTGACACTTTAGGATTGCTGGAAGAGGAAGGATTTAAATGTCTTTAAATACCTCGAGACTCGGGTCACTAAGCTTAATAGGAATGATTACGTATATTTTCAACAAGCATCCCAATTTTCTTATAGTTTTTTTTTCTCATGTCCACTTAGTCTCTTCTTTGCCTTAATTTTTATTAGCATTTCCCTTAGGTTTACTTGTATCTAAAGTCTGAAGGTTTTTAATATTAAAATCTTTCTTAGTGGAAAGTGGTAGCGTTTATTATTTGTTGGTCTGGCGCAAATGTTTGGTTTTGAGTTGACACAACACAAAACAACTAAGAATAATATATTTTTCACTTGGGCGTAGGCTCAAAGCCTATAAACTAGTTTATTCAAACATTAGTCAGTGCCTAAACAGTATTCCCTCAGTTGATGGTGACATCACTGAACACTTATATAGTGTGCCCTAAGTTGATGGTGACATCACTGAACACTTATATAGTGTTTCCTCAGTTGATGGTGACATCACTAAACACTTATATAGTGTGCCCTCAGTTGATGGTGACATCACTAAACACTTATATAGTGTGCCCTCAGTTGATGGTGACATCACTGAACACTTATATAGTGTGCCCTCAGTTATTGGTGACATCACTGAACACTTATATAGTGTGCCCTCAGTTGATGGTGACATCACTAAACACTTATATAGTGTGCCTCAGTTGATGGTGACATCACTAAACACTTATATAGTGTGCCCTCAGTTGATGGTGACATCACTAAACACTTTTATAGTGTGCCCTCATTTGATGGTGACATCACTGAACACTTTTATAGTGTGCCCTCATTTGATGGTGACATCACTGAACACTTATACAGAATGCCCTCAGTTGATGGTGACATCACTAAACACTTATATAGTGTACCCTTAGTTGATGGTGACATCACTGAACACTTATATAGTGTGCCCTCAGTTGATGGTGACATCACTGAACACTTATACAGTGTGCCCTTAGTTGATGGTGACATCACTAAACACTTATATAGTGTGCCCTTAGTTGATGGTGACATCACTGAACACTTATATAGTGTGCCCTCAGTTGATGGTGACATCACTAAACACTTATATAGTGTGCCCTTAGTTGATGGTGACATCACTAAACACTTATATAGTGTGCCCTCAGTTGATGGTGACATCACTGAACACTTATACAGCATGCCCTCAGTTGATGGTGACATCACTAAAAACTTATAGTGTGCCCTCAGTTGATGGTGACATCACTAAAAACTTATACAGTGTGCCCTCAGTTAAAGTTGACCTCATTAAAGGTTCACCTCTGAAGAACCTATTGTTTCAACCAACAAAATAATTTTTATTATCTTTTCACTTGCTGGTGGCAATTAGAACCAATATGAATGCTCGCAAGAGGACTGAGCAAGGATCCACCAATCACTGACACACAGTTTTTGTGTTGGAAAGAGCTTTCTTACAAACCTGGTAATGGTATTAATATTTTTATTTAAAATTCAAATGAAATCTATTTGCAATAACCTCTAAAAAGGGGATTGAGAAGAACAAAAGACTGATTAGGAAAGTAATTATCAATACATTATTTTCTTAGCACTGCGTCTTACTAACTGTACAGGTTATACTCATATGTACTAATTACGCAAATGACTTAGTGAGGAGAAAGGTTGAATTTAGAAGATGTGTAACCACGTTTGCATTAAGGGAGTGTGGAAAACAATTTGGGGGAAATTTACCCTCAGTACACCTGACTGGGATTCGAACCTCGATCTCCCTGTCTTTGGCAGTCTAGTTTAATACGAGAGTGATTTAGACCATGCAGCCACGGCCACTGGTGGCACTACAATTAAATTGAGTAGTTAAATGTTATATCATTAGAATGGACCTGAAAGAGAAAGTGTAACAAGGCGGACTGGATAGAACTTGCTCATGATAGTGATGGCAATGTACTTGATTAATAAGACAATGAACTTGAGTTCCTAATGCCATATAGTGAGCATTTTTTTTACATCCATTGCTGTTTCCAGTCTATGGTCTGGGCCAGTTTTTTATTCAAGCCATATATTTTCCACTACTAGCTTGCTAGGCCTGTCGTAGCTCATATGCCTTATAATCTAACTTAAGACTAGGACAAGCACGACATCCAGTCCCCAGCCGTTAATTTATCAATGTGAAAGGGTAAACCCATATTTTACAAATGATATATGTTTTGGCCATGCCGGGAATCAAACTCAAGACCCTTAGCTCAGAAGGCACACTCGCTACCGACTGAGCTAAGGTGTCAGATCCATGCAGTATGTAAATATTATAAACTGCTCTCTCGGTACTAAAATATATCAACTTTTGCTCATCTTGGAACAAATCCTTTTACCGTGTAATTCCTCTATTTTATAAACATTTACTTAGGCTAGAAGTAGTTTTTTCAGAGTGGATTAAGAGTTAACTGAGAACTTACTGTAGTTAGATTACATTTTAATGTTTTAGTCAAAATTTGATTTGTTTCTTAAAGAGGAAGTTTTACTATTATTTAGTAATATAATACCGTTACAATATCAGGTTATAATCCGTTTTTAAAATATTCATAAAAATCACACTTAGTGTGGAACAAAACAAAACAAAACAAAACAAAAACCCTGTGGCATTAACACATCTGACCGAATAAAATAATGAAAACAAATTACTTTTGAGTTAATTGATACACTGCGGCTTGTTCTTCATATGGAGCAGCTCCACACCCACTCAATGACGCACACATTTTCTCTCTCCACAACATTTCTATCAGAAATACTGACACATTCTCAACGGAGAGTCTGTTAGGTTGCCTTACTCTTCAACTTGGTAAATTATTGCTAAGAAAAACTGTTGGGGTTAATGGACGAGAAATCACCAAAACTGAAGTTTGGGCTGAGTACAATCACCAAAAGGCTATGCTTGCCCCGTTTGAATTATTTAAAACATTTTATTTTTGGTAAGAAAACTCCTAGGATTTTTAAAATTAATAGTTGCTAGTTTAAAAAAAAATCAATATTATTAGGGCCTTACTAACATTGTTAAGGGGAAATGTTTTGTGCATTTGTTGAAGTTTTAGAGCCTTGGCAGTAAAACTTTCACAAAAACTCTTCAATGGTTTTAACTTGCACTTGTGTTGACGGAGAGTGAGAAATCATTTATACAAAAATCATCCTCAGTACACCCAGCCAGGATTTGAACCCTGCCCTTCCTGTCACCGTCAAACCAAACTAGAGGAGCATGAAATTAAGTCTACATGCCCAAAGGTTTGGTTCACTTTTGTATTTCTCTTATTTCAGTAGTGATTTAGTAAAGTTGAAGTACATGGATTTCTGCAAATACATACAAGGCATTTAGTCAGTAAATACGTTTATATTATTAAATTAATGGTTACATAGTCATGATTGGTCTTTCATTGCAGTGCTCGCATTCATGCACACCGTGGTATGTGTCAAGTTTTGTGGTGCTCACATTATTGCAAGTTTAAATTTACCGTCATTGCAGGTATCACATTTTATCAATAATTGTCTACTAGTTAACTAATGACATCTGTTGACAGTATTGTAAAGTGTTTGCTCTTATAAGCTATATTTTTCCCCATCATATATCACTATATGTACACCCTCATTGTTGGCTCCTGATATCTTTTGACAGCATTCAAAAGCTAAGGTTTTAGTAACAATAATTTGTTTTTAAGTCCTAACAAATGTGTGTGACTCATAAACTTGGTTTTGTCTAATAGACAAACTTGCAGATGAAGATGAAACAAAACTTTTATTAGCTGACTCTGATTCAGAGGTTAAATTTAGTGATGTGAGTGATGTTTCAAGTAGTAAAAGTTATGCTGACATGCAAGAGGAAATTGTAATGAGGTCAGCCTCATAGAACAGGGTTCAAAACTATATTTATTTGGGCTTGGGAAATTTACCGCAGTAAAATGCAAAATTAATTGTCGACATTGCAGTTCTTGGACTCGACGTGCCATTTTCTTACTTTTCAAAACATTTTCCTCACTCAGTATTTATACACACAGCATACCAAACTGAGGTGTTCTCTAACCAGTTTCTTGACTAAACGCATGCCTTTCCTCCTTGTTCTAGATTTAATACTTGTAATGGTTCTAATGTAGAAGACATTCAGGCAATGTTTGCCCTTGAATTTGGAATGGGGATGTGTAAAAATACTTCTCTTGAATGTGTCACACTAGCTAAACAATACCCCAAATTATTCCCTTATCATGACAAAGGACAAATACTTCCTGTTTAGTTTTTTTTACATTTCAACAAAAATGGGGAACAGCTTGTAAAAGGTAAACTCGGCTATGACTCCCACTCATCAAAACTAGGACTGTTCTTTCGCTCTCGCTTATAGAAATTCTTTTATGCTGATGTAATCGGTCGCTTCAGAAAGTGCGCATTAAATACCTCAAATAAATGATTTTTTCCCCCTCAATTACAAGCTTGATGTTGCTTTCTCTGTGGTCCTAGTTTTCAACTTTGTTCATTACCAGCATTGTTACTTTATTTAGTGCATATTACTTATGTCTCTGACTCAAGAGACCAGAACTCAAATCCTGACTAGGTGGAAAAATGTACCGTTACTGGTTTCCCATCCATAGTAAGATTTCCCATCCTCAACGCAGATGAATGTTATTGTCTCTCTTACACACTGACACTGTAGCATACTAATAAACATTTATTTTTAAAATACTTGCGTACTTGACAACATGTTTAGAGTCTTAACATCTTCTGATGATTAGTGCCTGAGAACTGCAGGTTATAAAAGACTTTACACCTCTGCTGGCAAATATCCAGATTTTTTATTTGGATTCAAAGCTTTTGGAGACCTTAATATAACCATTTAATTTCAAAAAGCTAGTATTCTTGGTCAAGGCAAACTATTGCATTCATCATTGGTCACATGGTAAAACGCTTCACTTTTGTTTTATGCTGGATTAGTAGATGGGAGGATCAAGGTTCGAATACCAGTCTAGTTTACCAAGAGTTTTTTCCTAAATTATTTCCCACTCTCACTCCTCACAAGTTCCGGAACATTTTACCAAAATTTCTATCTTTCTCATTGCTATGCCATTACCGTAATTAATATGTAAACCCAAACAGGTACTAAGATGCATTGAAAAAAGTAATTATTAATCACTAACTTTGTTTTATTGAACACAACTTGTGAATGTGAGGAATGCCAGGCCTCCACCGTGGTTCGGATTTCCACGTTAAACTGTAGGTCCTCCATTTCATCTCACAATCACCCTACCATTGCACATTAGCGTAAGAGCGTATAACCCGAATGGGTAGTAAGACGCGGTGCTAATAATAATAATAATGTTTTATTGAATTAAATTATTTATAGTGTTCATTTAAATCTGTTTTAATAATTTGAGAAACCACATTTTATAGGGACTAGGAATCTGTGGGCTTCCTCGAAGCTATTTTCTACACATATTGGACCACCAGATTCCTGCAGCAGGCAATATTCTTCAACTGACAAGACAGACTCCTCTTCTAAAGAGACCTCGAGCGACTCCTCCTCGGATGAAAGTGGAGATGAATATGAGCTGAATATAAAAGAAAATATCCTCACTGCATCTCTGCCTTTTGTACAAAACCTTGGCTGGACAAAAAATGCTTTAAGTGCAGGTGAGATATTATGGTTGATAAACTCAAGTACTGGTAGAATGTTTTTCATTCCATTCCTTTTTCCTTTTAGTTGAATTGATTGGAGACATACAGGCTATATTAGTTATGGCTATTGATAAATGCTGGTACTGTCGAGTCTTCTGTGCTACCTTTACCTAATTTTTTTGTAGTGGTGCCAGATTTTTTAATAATATGAATCAATTTATTCAGGATGTTTCATTCACTTTTGACCCCTGAGTTTCTCTTATAACTTTCAAACTAATGGGTGTAATTGGTGTATGAGACTGAGGGCGAGCCATGGTGTTTCACTCATCAGCCCCTGAGTTTCCCTCATAACTATCAAACTAATGGANTGTAATTGGTGTATGAGACTGAGGGCGAGCCATGGTGTTTCACTCATCAGCCCCTGAGTTTCCCTCATAACTATCAAACTAATGGATGTAATTGGTGTATGAGAAGCACTCAGATGCTGAGAGTGAGTGAAACATCCTGTATTTGTAGTATTAATATACACAAGGATGTTTCAGTGAATAAGATAACAAGAGTACATTCTTATAAGAGGTTTTGTTACCTTATTTATTGAAACATTCTCATATTATGACGTTAATTACTGTTGTAGTTTTGAAAATGGGGCTTGCAGGATCTTAGCACAAGGAGGGCCACAAGTGTCCGAGAACACTTCTATAGCAAGTTATCAATTACTTGTGCTCATTCTTATTTCACACAATATAAAAACTGTAAAACCCCACTGAGATCAGAAGCAATCTCTTTAAGAGGTGGTAGGGCATGATCTCTATTAACATGCAAACTTCATGACCATGGCTGAGGTCTAGTGACTGCTGGTTAGGGTCACAAACAAACCAAACGTTATTTAACAGTCCCACAAAGGATGTCTTTGGCGGAATCAATGGTACCCTTTATTTTTCGACTAAACCCTTTCTTTATATGTAGTTTGTCATATTTTTGACCCACATCCTTCAATTTGACACAAGTTTCTTTGTCCAGGCGCCGAGTCCATTGGCTATGCAGGCGTAGCACATGGTATGTTTCCAAGAGAAGGGGCAGAACTTGTCCTGTACTTTTGTACATCTTGCAACAAGAAACTTGCCGAACAAATGAAACAGCAGACAGAGAATGCAGGAACAGGTCCTAACATGTAATGTTCAATTATTTAGTATAGTTTTATTATAAACTAAACAAAATGAAAAGTAAAAAGTATGAGATCAGTGAGTTTATTAATTTTTTATGATTAGATTAGCTTATTAGAGTATAATAAATTCACTATACTAACTCACACCAACTTATTTCATGTGCTTTATAAGTTGATCTTTAGGCCTACATACATTTATTTTTTATCTTTTTTAGTTTCATTTATATTCTTAAGGCTGACCTGTAACATTGTTAGTTTGACATATTAATTTGGCTGAAAGTATTAAATTGTATTTAATTTGAACTATAGTTTGATTCTGTTAGGAGAAATTGTAATTTTTGACAATTACGAAAGTTACTAAAACTACTGTCATATATTTTATACCTCAATACTAATTATACAATGTTACCAATGTTGAACAAAGGAAAAAAAGTATTTTTTTAAACACTTCTTCATACCAGAATATTATTACAACATTGTGTCTCTAAAATCATTATCTATTTGGTGAAATTAGATTAATTTAATAATTAATAAAATTTTACAAATTACAATATGACTACACACATAAAATTTTACAAAATACAAGGTATTTACATTGTTCAACAACTTTGCATAGTTTATTAATTTTACTTTTATTTCCAGACTTAACCATTTTGTGATGATTTTGAGAAAATATTTTGTTGTTGTGACTTTAAGAACAATCTATAGACTATACAGTATTATATTTTAACCCAAAAAATTAAAATGAGCCAAACTAAATTGTAAGTAGTTTATCAACCCTTACAATTGACTTGTTTCCTGCTTTGGTGGCCGCATGGTCTAAGGCATCACTCGCATGTTGGACTAGACCTCCGATGACAGGGTGATAGGATTACGAATCCCATTCGAGTGAAATGAGAGTGGTTTTTTTCAAAATTGTTTTTCACTCTCTCTCTCTTCATGAAAGTACAGGTACATTTCCTCTAAATTCAACCGTCCTCATCCAGAACTCATAAGCATAATTAGTACATATGCGTACAACCTGAACAGGTAGTAAGACGCGGTGATAAAATAATGGACTTGTTATAAATAGTTAAATTAATGAAGATAGGCTACACTTGCTTCGGTGGTGTAGTTGGCTAGCGCACTAGTTTTGTGTTGAGCCAGACTGCCGAGGACGGGGAGATCGAGGTCCGAATCTCGATCAGGTGAACTGGGGGTGGTTTTCCCCTAGATGGTTTTCCACTCTCCCTCCACGCAAATGCGGGTTCACTTTCTCTAAATCCAATATTCCCAATTCATAATCCATTAGCATAATTAGTACTTAGGCGTGTAACCCGAACGGGTAGTAAAACGCGCTGCTAAAAAAATAAATGAAGATACTGGTGTATTTTCAGACATTTGAAACCATCAGTATTTATTCAAGATGCTGTTGAAGCCAGATTACGTATGATCACACCATACATAGACAAATGGCCTCAAGCCCTGGGTATCCAAGCTCTACCGCCAAATGTCCCTGCTTCACTTGCCAACCTACTCACGCTGGTGGATGATATCTGCTACTACGCTGGCGACAGATCTATTGATGTAAGATTGTTCTTGGACCTTACTAATAACACATTTACTAAAACTTTCAAAGAAATTTAATTTATATTTAGTGTATAAAGGCCAAAGAACAAAACCCTCAAAATGCAAAATTTACAGGAGATATAAAAAACTAAATAAAAAATTATTTAATTATTTGTTTTTGCTGTAAAATAAATAATATTTTATGATACAGTTATTCAAATGATAAATAATTAAAATCAATTAATAGTTAATTATAATTAAAATCAATCAATAGTTATTAATAATTAAAATCAATCAATAGTTATTAATAATTTATTATTTAAGTTTGGCCTATACCACTATATATGCTTGTTTTGAGGTTACTTCTAAATTAATTTGTGGGTTACACCAATTGAAATATGTGAAATTATTATCATTGATTGTGGAAGTCTGCCTGCTGAGGTGAGAAAAAAGCCTCTCTATGAGCTCATATATATTTTTATTAATAATTTTTATAATAGCAAGCATACATAAAATTACTTCAAAGCACAGAAGAACTTAGATAACTTTGTTTTATTGTTTTTTCTATAAGTTTAGCTTTGGTATTGAAATCATAATTATTTTGTCCAAGCAGCTTAGATGAGGTTTTTACTTTTATTCTTTTGTTTAACTTAAGTTGTGCTGGAGATAAGTTTATATCTCTAATTGGAGTGTTTCTGTATTCCACGAGTGATATAAAAATATCTTGACCTCCTTCGTAAGCTTTTCGAAGCATTGTTTCAGCTATTGAAACCAACTTTTCTGCAAGTCCATTAGACTGAGAGTAAAGTGGACTTGAGGTTACAGTTAAGAAATCAAAATCTAAGGCAAAACTTCTAAATTCCAAACTGTTGAAAGGCATGTTATTCGAGATCAAAATGTCTGGTATTCCAAATCAAGCAAATATTGATTTGAGTTTAGTCATCAGACCCAAATTCAAATAGATCTGTGGCTAATTTTTGCCAGGGCCTATCAGGTTGTGGAATGGCCAGTTATCGGTTGTTTGACATTACTTTTGCGAAATTTTTCACATATTTTACACTTGTACATTTTCTTGGATTTCTTTGCACACGCCTGGCCAAAATAGCACTTGTCTTGCCCTTGATTTACATTTTTCAATCCCTAAATGACTTTCATCAATTAAGGTTAACATGGCCTTTCTTAATTAAATTGGTACAATTAGCTTATCAAAAAATAACAAATCATCTACAGTAATTTTGTCCTGCAAATTGAAGTAAAATTTAACATTATTAGGGCATTTGGATTTTGTGTTTGGGCAGCCATCTAAAGCCATTTCAAGCAAATTTAATCTGGGTCTTTTTCTGTTTCTATTCTGAACTTAGCTTTTTTTTTTCCGCGGTCATTGGTAAGTAGTTACTTAGTGAGTGAACTACAAATGTTAATTCTGGATCATCTTTAACTGGGTCTTTTTAAGTAAGCTCTAGGTAAGGTATCTTCCATAAACATTTGTTTACCAGGTACATAAGCAATTTTCATTTGATACTTAATTAATTTAAGCAATAATCTTTGCAACCTAGAAGACACTTTAAAAATGTCTTTACTTACAATAGTTACTAAAGGTTTGTGGTCGGTTTGAACATCTACAAGTCTGCCATAGTTTAGCTTGTGAAACCTTTCAAGGCCATAGGTTATGGCTAAAAGTTCTTTTTCTATCTGAGCATATCTTTGTTCAGTCTCTGTAATACTTCTAGATACATAAGAGACAGAGTGTCCATTTTGTAAAATACAAACTCCAAGGCCGTACTTAGAGGAGTCGCATTGTATTGTTAACGGTTTGGAACTATCAAATATAGCTAATACCGGTGCTTTGGTTAACTCACCTTTTAACAGATTAAGCGCTTGTTCATGTTCAGGTAGCCACTGCCAGTTGATATCATTTTTAGTAAGATAACACGAAGGGGCATTTATCTTAGATTAGGTATGTATTGCAATAAGTACTTTGACATCCCCATTAACCTCATTAACTCTCTTTTTATTTTTAGGTCTTTCCATCTTTATAATGGCTTTAACATGATCAGGATCAGGTTTAATTCCCTCATATGAAACAATTTGTCCTATAAAGTTTACTGATTTTACTCTGAACTGAAACTTGTTTTTATTAAACTTTACATTGTTGGCTTTAGCTTTTTGTAAGACTTTATTTAAAATCTGATCATGCTCTTTTTCACTGGACCCACCAATAATTAAATCATCAAAATAGATTTTGCATCCTTCAATATCACCAAAAATATCAACGTTTCTTTTTTGAAAAATTTCAGGGACTGAACATAACCCGGCCATAGGGTAGTCTTTTAAACCTATACCTGCAAAATGGTGTATTAAAGGTACACAAATAAGAGCTAGGCTCATTTAACTCTATGTGCCAAAAACCTTCTTTCATATCTAACACTGAAAAAACTGTTTTTCCACTTAACCTTGACATTATTTCTTTTGCTTTCGGAATCAAAAACCGTTCCTTATTTATCGCATTATTAAGATCTTTAGGGTCTAAACATAGTCTTAATGTGTGGTTAGGTTTCTCCACTACAACTAAACTATTGACCCACTCAGTAGGTTTAGTAACCTCTGTAACAATATTTTTTTTCTTTTAGATTATCTAGAGTATTTTGAGTTTAGTGTGTAAGCTTAGAGGCACACGCCTAAGAAGGTGTATTTTTGGAATGGCATTATTTTCTAATTCTGTGTTAAGTTTGCTGGGAAATTTCCCCAGTCCGTTAAAAACTTCAGTGTGCTTAGTGATAACATCTGCTTTGCTTATATGCTCTGTAATATAATCTATTCCTATTTTTGCTGACAAGTTAAGTTTAAGACATCACTTAAGCCTAGCAAAGGCACTGAATTTACATTTGCTACCACAAATTTAATCTGTTGATTTTGTTCATTATTAGAAGAGCAACCCGAACGGGTAGTAAGACGCGGTGCTAATAATAATAATAGAAGAGCACTTTATTGTTACTATTCCCTCAGGCTTAATTTTATTTTGTTTCCAAGTTCTCAAGTTTATTGTACACACTTAAGGGAAGAATGCTAGTTTCTGCTCCTGTATCTAATTTAAATTTAACTTTTTGCTCATCCAACAAAATGGTTTCAAACCAAGAAACAGTGTTTCCTACGCTGTCAATTTTAACCTCAGAATTTAGTTAGGCCTGTTTGAATTTTATCATTAAACAAATGATTAGAAAATTCACATTCTAGCTTAGGGCCTGCTTCATTTTTCCAATCTCCATATTTGATCATTTTCTATTACATTATTTGGGTCAACTTCTAGCACTTTATGTACCTGCCTATTTCTAGGTCCAAAATTAGCAAAATGATTCAATTGCTCACATTTAGAACACACCTGCCTAAATGCTGGACAAGCTCTGGACTTGTGTGTGTTACTAAATTTTTTACACTCATAGCTTTGAACACTTCCACAAGGCCTTTGATTATCACTGGCCCTTTTTACAGCTTTGACACTTTTATTATGCACCTTCACTGATTCTACACTTTATTTCCTGAAGGGCTTTCACCTGTAGTCTGCTGACTTCAGCGGCTCTGCAAGACTCTGCAGCCTTCTTTAGGTCCGGCTCTCGAAGCATGCGTTCTTGAAGATTATTATCTTGGATTCCCAAGACGATCCTGTCCCTTATGAGATAATCCTCTTCCTTGAATTCGCATGTAGATGCAGAGGTTTGTAGTTCTGTTAGGAAGCTGTCAAAGGTTTGTCTTTCTTTCTGGTAGACATTGAAGAATTTATATCTTTCAAAAATTAAATTTTTTAGTGGTTGGCATTAGGCTTCAAATTTTTTCAGGATACTTTCAAGTTTACCCTTATCTTCTCCTGTTGCATACTTAAATATGTTGTAGACTTCAAGTCCATCTTCACCAATTAAATTCAGTAGAATGGCTATTTTAGTAGTTTCTTTGGCTTTCATTTTTCCTACTGCTTCCATAAACAGTGTGAATCTTTGTTTGAACTTAGGCCAATTTTCTGATACGTTGCCGGTCAGTTCTAATCTTTGAGATGGTCGAAAAATAGTGTTCATCATGATTATTTTATTCTTCAAGGCTTTATTCTTCTTATTTTTTATGCGAACTTCAACAACGCAATACTGAACAACTCTGTTTTACTACTAACACAATTTTTAAGGTTATTCACTTGTCCAACTCTCCATTTAACAAACGTGCCATTCACTTCTGACACCATGTTATGTTTGCATTTGGTTATTTCTTTATTTAACTATAAATAAGCAATACATAATTGGATATAAGGAATGTTCTGGCCCTCCCATTCTCTGGACTCATCTATATAAAGGTACCGTACACAACATTTAACAACTACTCTAGTCATGTGACTCAACTACTCTAGTCATGTGTTCACTCTCTTTAGACTAGGTATTTATTTATATATTAACATTTTATAATATACAACATAGGGTATTTAGGTTTTTATTTTTATATATTTCTTAGAATAAAATATTTTTTTCTGTTGGTGTTAGTACTGAAAAATTAAGGTGCATCTTACAATCGATGGCGTCTTAGAATCAAAGAAATGCGGTAAAATACAAGGTTAGATATTGCCTCACATTATTCACAGAAACATTCCATGAACTCTTAGTGTTTTAGTACTGTAATTTCTAATGGGTATTCATATAATGAATCAGTGAACTGAATTCCATAATGTTTTCTCACATAGTTATGGAGTACACAGCATGTCTTTATGATGCTGTCACAAAACTCAATATTAACCTCAATTGGATGGTGGAATATGCGCCTTTTACTACAGATTATAATTAGAATAGGGACTCAATGAAGCATAGGATTCATCACCAACAACATAAATTGAAATAATTTTTCGACTATTATCATTCGGCAACATTCTGTCAACGGGTACATTTAGTTGCTTCTCTTTAAGTCTTTTTTTTCCATATTAGCTAGGGAGTTTTATTCTACTAAATAAATACCAAAGAAACTATTTAAAAAGGACTTCTCTGTTATGTTACCTTCCCACCCAGATCCGTTATCATTGTTGTTCTTTTATGGATTGCCCTTTACTAAATAATATATAATTCTGTTTTGGCAACTTAGGTGTTTTATGTGAAGGGATCCGGCTGGATACAGTTATCATATATATATATATATATATTTGTGTATTGTTCATATGAGTCATTCTGCATTTCCTTATTTTGTTTTGCTGTTGAAATATTGCACATATTTCCCTTAAGGACGAAGGACGGATGCAAGCCTTCCATTGTTTATGGGATGAAACCAGTATTTCAGAGTCCTCCTCTTCCATAAATTTAATTAGTAAGGCATAAGTGACCGCAGTTTTGTCCAAGTCCATTTTAAATCGGCTGTGTGCGTCAACTTGCATTGTCTCCACCTTAGACTGAACTAGCCAACTGTTGGGTGTTGTGTGCGGTGCCCACCCAACTAAACTGTTCAGAGTGAAATTGTTGGTGTGCTCAGGATCACAACTAAACATTTGTGCAACTTGAAATTGTTTGTCTTCACCATGCCTGAGACATATTATTTTAGTTTGCTCCAACCCACTTAAATTCTCTCTTCACTTGAAACCCTCACCCAGAATTAAAACATAAACCCCTGGTAGCCCCTTTGTGGTAGGCCAACGAAGATAATTGCTTTAGTGATTATAATTTTCAAATATTTAATTACAATGCTATTAAGCACAAAAGGATAATTATTAATACTCATTAGACTATATCAATATTTTGTGTTTTTAAGGTACTTCACTGATATAACATCAGCATTTTTTTCCCTACTTAGGAATAAAATATAGGCCTATATACACTATGCTTACCCAATAAGGTCTTCAAATATGGTCACTTTGTTCAGAATTTACATTACTGATGGAGTGATTTATGTTGATTAGTTTGATATTTTGTGCGCAGTTCAACTGGTACAGCCGTCGCATAGCCCTCGCCGGTATATACAAGATGACAGAGCTTTGCTTGATACAAGACAAATCTGAGGACTATCAGAATACATGGAGCTTCTTGGACCGCCGTATTAAAGATGTGACCCATCTACACGGATATTTACACCAATCAGAGGAGTTCTCTCAAGTAGCCAAAGAGGCTGTCACAGCTACATTTGTCACGGTAATCCTGAGCTTTAGACACAGTTTGTTCTATCTATAGATATAGGACGAATCTCTGCATCTCTACTTTTATTTTCTCTTGTACAAATACATACAAGAATGTTTTATCAAATTTTAATTGCTAGAGCAGTTCTGGGCAACAAATTTTAAAGCTGGAAGATGGCATTGAGAATTTAAATATAAGAATAGGTCATGAAGTAAAATACAAATTTTAAGGATACACAATTTATTATTTAAAGATATTACATGTAGTCCTCATCATCATCATCATCATAATCATCATCATCATCAACTGTTTCCAGCCTGTGGCTGGATCAGTTTAGTAAAATGCTTCCATCTTCCACTATGCTTTCACCACTCTTACACCTTTAATTTCTTCCATTCTTCTCCTCTCACTTGAACACTTTCTGATATCTGCTCCTCCCATCTCTTTCTTGGCCTCCCTTGTGGTCTTTTTCCCACATACTTCATTTACAACATTTTCTTCAGCATCCTCTCTTTTTCCATCCTCATTACATGCCCATACCATCTCACTCTTGCTTCCTCTACTATCTCACGTACTCCCTGTACCCCTACTCTTCCTTGAAAAACTTTATTCCTAATCCTGTTTCTCCCCATTAAAGCTAACATTCTCCTCACAAACTTCATTCCCATGGCCTCTCACTTTCCTAGTCTTTCTTACATTCACTGTCCATGTTTCTGCTGAATATGTAACAATGGGTACAAAGTACGCCCTATACAGTAGTATTTCCTTAAAATTCAAAGGAACTTCCCTTCTCCATAGCAACTCTCCCTACTGTCCTCGTCTCATTAAATCCTCTCTACTTCCACCTTTCTCCTCATTCACACTTCCTAGATATTTTACATTCTGTACTTTTCTAAGCTCTACTCCATCCAACTTTATAGCTTTTCCTTGTCATTACCACCACTTCACACTTTGCCATGATAAATTTCATTCCACACTCCTTCAGTTCCTCATTCCATTTTTGTAGTTGTTCCTGTACTTCCTCTTCCTTCTCTTCCCATACAGTTGTTGATGATGATGATACTGAATATAAATTTTATTTATAATTTAAAGTGCTAACATACAGAGATAGCAGCTACACCATCCTCATTTTTTATGTGCAATAAGTGTGGAAATGGCTTCCATTCATGCCTCTACAATTATAAAAAATTAAATTTCGTTGGCTATTACAACTGACAAAATATTGAGAATGGTTAGATTTAAATTTTAGTTCTTTATAGTGATAAATATAATTTTCCGATTTTTTTTTTCAGGCTCGCAATATATTGGGATTAAGCCTTGGAAGCCGGTAACAGTGAATGCACCTTGTAGCATTAGTAACAATTTGATTAACTATAAATATGCAGTATTTTAAGTTATTTTTATGTTGTAAAGTTTTATCACTGTTTTAACTTGTATATAATTAAAACAAATGAGTATAAATAAATGTTAAAAAGTTGTTCACATTTAAAAAAAAATGACTAAATAATAAAAACCTTATTCAACACAACACAATTTGCATGTTTCATTTAAACAGAAACTAAAATATTTACAAAATNTTAAAAAAAAATGACTTAATAATAAAAACCTTATTCAACACAACACAATTTGCATGTTTCATTTAAACAGAAACTAAAATATTTACAAAATACTAATTAAAGATGATCATACCTATAAATATAGTAAATGTTTTTAGTCTGGGTATTCCAATGGCAAAGGGTGTTCAGAAAAGCGCTGTTATGGGCCTCACAAACGATCAGTCCAGCTCTCAGTTCTGACCGATCAGTTTGTATTGAACTGAGGCTTTGCATACACATGATCAGTCCAATTCTCATTTCAGATTGATCAGTCCAAACTGATTAGTCTGAATTAAACTAAAGCTTCGCATACACGGCAGTCCTAAATAAATAGTGGTTGATGCTATACGTTCTTTTGTGTTTGGCTTTAAAATGTAAGAAACTTTGTACTGCAAATTGTATGTATTTAGGGAAAGCAGATATAAAAGAGGGAATTGAAAAGAAAAGGTTGGTTGAAGGATTGGCTACAAAAGCATGAACATTATACCTATATTAATATCCTGCAAGAACAAGAAAGCCATTGGACACTCAAAAGCATGAGTGTACGTTAAAAAGAAGCAACAACAAATCTAGTACTTTTCAATAAAAAATGGTAACAAAATAAATCCAGGAAATCTACACACAACAATATTTGCTTCACAACAGTCAGTGGCAGACTGATAGTTTGGACTGACCTCCCACCTGCTCTCTATACACGCGTCAGTTCGGTTTGAGAACTCTGATGGTCCACAATCAAGTTCCGACTTTGTGTGTGGGGCCCGTTACAGGAAGGTAATCCTGTCGTGACACAGCAATATTGAAAAAGTTAACTTCAAGATCTCCCTGTGACATGTTCCATCCTCTTCTTGCAGACATATTTGAAGGGCTATCTCAATCCCCTTCTATAATTGAGTGTCTATATGACAATATTATTTTGTACATTTTGAATCTGATACAGATTTAAATATTGAAATCTTTATTGAATTAAACTAAAGCTTCGCATACACGTCAGTCCTAAATAAATAGTGGTTGATGCGATGCGTGCTTTTGTGTTTGTCTTTAAAATGTAAGAAACGTTGTACTGCAAATTGTATGTATTTAGGGAAAGCGGATATAAAAGAGGGAATTGAAAAGAAAAGGTTGGTTGAAGGATTTGCTACAAAAGCATGAACATTATACCTATATAAATATCCTGCAAGAACAAGAAAGCCATTGAACACTCAAAAGCATGAGTGCACGTTAAAAAGAAGTGTATTGAAACAAATCTAGTACTTTTCAATAAAAAATGGTAACAAAATAAATCCAGGAAATCTACACACAACGATGTTTGCTCCACAACAGTCGGTGGCAGACTGATAGTTTGGACTGACCTCCCGCCTGCTCTCCATACACACGTCAGTTCGGTTTGAGAACTCTGATGGTCCACAATCAAGTTCCGACTTCGTGTGTGGGGCCCTTTACAGGAAGGTAATCCTGTCGTGACACATCAATATTGACTAAGTTAACTTCAAGGTCTCCCTGTGACATGTTCCATTCTATTCTTGCAGACATAATCGAAGAGCTATCTTAATCCACTTCTATAATTGAGTGTCTATATGACAATATTATTTTGTACATTTTGAATCTGATACAGATTTAAATATTGAAATCTTTAAAAATAAACACGATATATGATATACATAGTGACATTATATACACAACTAATTTTCTCCTTATATGAAACCTCCATATCACCTCACATCAAATAAATTCATGGTGTGAGCCCGCAAGTGAGCTCTATCGACCGAGTGGACACAGCCATTGACGATGCTAATGCCAACATTTGCGGATATAGGGTATCATATGGTCAGCACAACAAGGCCTCCAGCCATTAATCTCAGTTTTCTAGACTGTAGCTGCTACTTCCTTTATATAATTAGCTCCTCATTTGTCCTCACAAGGCTGACTTTGACCCTGTTCCAGACACACTGGTTTACAGATAAATTTTGGAAGCTCCAAGGACAGAACCCAGGACTTGTGGATCTGTAGCCAGGAACCATGATCACTAGACCACAGAGGTGCTCATGTAACCTCACAGCTGCATCATTCATATAGTTTGTACCAGAATATAATATATGATATACATAGTGACATTATATACACAACTAATTTTCTCCTTATATGAAACCTCCATATCACCTCACATCAAATAACTTCATGGTGTGAGCTCGCAAGTGAGCTCTATCGACCGAGTGGACACAGCCGTTGACGATGCTAATGCCAACATTTGTGGATATAGGGTATCATGTGGTCAGCACAACAAGGCCTCCAGCCATTAATCTCAGTTTTTTAGACTGTAGCTGCTACTTCCTTTATTTAATTTGCTCCTCATTTGTCCTCACAAGGCTGACTTTGATCCCGTTTCAGACACTGGTTTACAGATAAATTTTGGAAGCTTCAAGGACAGAACCCGGGACCTATGGATCTGTAGCCAGGAACCATGATCAGTAGACCACAGAGGTGCTCATGCAACCTCACATCTGCATCATATATATTTTGTACCAGAATATAAGACAAACCCAAGTTTGCCAACGTTTTGTTGGTATTTTTGAGAAAAGAAATGTTTTGTCTTGCACTTTACTTTACATCCATTAATGTTTCCAGCCTGTGGTCAGTTTTTTATTCAAGCCATATTATATCATCGACTACTAGCTTGCTAGACCTGTCATATCTGCATATGCCTTATAATTTAACTTAAGACTAGGACAGGCACAACATCCAGTCCTCGGCCGTTAATTAATCACTATGAAAGGGTGAATTCACATTTCACCAATGATAAATTTTCGGCCATGCCGGGAATCGAGCCCAGGACCCTTGGCTCAGTAGACAGACATGCTACCGATTGAGCTAAGGTGTCTTGCACTAATGTTAGAAAATACTTATACAAATGTTGTTTTTTTAATAACAAAGATGGGCACAGCTTCAGTCCCTTCCTGTCCTCTTGTTTGCTGGGCTTGGGAGTGAATGAAAAGTAGAGGACATTTAATCAATTTAGTCACAGCTAAAGTCCACCTGCCACTGGAGTGGTGGTAACTGACAACTAGCAGACAATGTTTATTACAAACATTAGTTGAAAGTCACAATTATTAACTTATGTTTTTATTTGTGAACACAACTGAAAAACGTTTGTATGACGCCACCAACCACCCTTGTTTCACCATCATAATTTGTGAAGAGAACACAGCCTTTTTTAAACTCTCGTTTGTAAAGCATTTTTAAATGAGCCAAAAAAGTTGCTTCAAAAAAATCTGAACTGTTATTTTCACTATCATAGTTCATGTTTCAATAATGTAAAAACGTTTAAAAGAAGAAAATTATTACAAATAAATTGTTGTCAAAGGTCAAATGGCTATATTAGACTAAACATTGAAAAGAGGTTAGAAAGGCAAGGGCTACACACGTACCAGAAAACTGTTGGCTTCAAAGTTCAAAATAAAAACACAAAAAAACACATAATTATGTAATTTTTGGGATACATTAGTTCCCTTCTTCAGCAGAGGAGAGCAAAACACAGACTCTATGTTTTACTTTCTTCTGCTGAAGAACGGGACTGATGTATCCCAAAAATTACATAATTATGTGTTTTGTTGCGTTTTTATTTTGAGCGTTGAGGCCAACAGTTTTCTGGTACGTGTGTAGCCCTTGCCCTTCTAACCTCCTTTCACTGTTTACATTATTTATTGTGAAAGTTTTGATTGCCAAAAGTGACAAAAAATTAATTTTTGGTCTTGTAGATAATTTGGTTTGGCGAATGGATACATGAGAGTAGATCTGGTAATTGTTGCCATCTGTCAGTTACCACCACTACAGTGGTGAATGGACTCTAGGCTCCATAGTTAGAGAGAGGGGAATTGCTCATTCAGCGTGTCTACTGAGTTGGACAAACCAAAATTAGTGACTTTTTGGTGACCTTTTATGACCACAAAATTTCTTCGGTAAGCGATTGAACATTATATAATGCATAAATAGGCATAATGCACTCACACGCAACATTAAACTTTAACTAAATGGTGAACGTTAACCTTGTCTTTGGTATCATGGTAAAAACAATCAGGCGGTTAGCGCATGGCATCATGGGTAGTGGGTAACTTGACATTTGACGAGTTTGCATTGTTACAATGCGCAGAAAATTCAAACAACAATATTTTCGTGACTTTTGACTAAAATATTGAAAATTTGTGACTTTTCAAGAACTTTTGTGACATTTTTTGCAATTATTAACTTTTTCATGACTTTGGTGACTTTCCAGACCCAGTAGACACCCTGTCATTGATCTTGTTAGAGTATAATAATATAATATTAGCACCGCGTCTTACTACCCGTTCGGGTTATACGCACTTGTTACAGTAGATTTAGTCTTCAGCTTAATGCATTTCAAGCGTCTTTCTAATGTATCTTTTGTACTAATCATTGAAGCTTGCCCCATTCTGGGCATTCACAGATTATTGTGCTTATTTCAGAGCCAGGAGTGTCCAAAATTAGTGAAATATTTTAGGAATATTGATGCTAAAAAGTAACAATGTTTAGTGCCATTTATTAAAGTTATCATGCCTGTATTTGAGGTAAACCACAATAAAAATGGCTAAAAATATTTTAAATAGGCATATTTAAAGTTAATTAAATGTGAACAAATATTTGATTTAAACCAAACTAGATAATATACCTCCTATGAGATAATTATTATTATGATGCTATACAGCCGTAAAACTAGGGTATTTAAGTTATCTGCTCCGACTAAATATCCATCAGGGTTACACACTAATGGCATAAGGATGAGGAAGGTTGGAATGGAGAGAAAATGTACCTACATTAACATGGAGGGTGAGTGGAAAAACATTAAGGAAAAATCACCTTCAGTAAACTTAGCCAAGATTTTAAAACCCGATGTTCCTATCAGAGGTATACCAGAGTGAAATTTTGTGTGTGTACCCAGCAGCGCACATAAAGTTAACATTAAGTAGCCAACAGTGTTAGATACGTACTAGCATGCTTGACTCTGACACGAGAGGCCGAGGTTCAAGTTCTGACTGGGTTTTCATCTTAAGTGCTAGTGTATGATACTTTACTCTCAGAGTCTACTTTCAAACTTCAGTTGAACACATTTCTAGTTAACAAAGATATTTTTTAGAACCACATATTACTTATTACCTGTTCAGGTTTTATGCATATATACCAATTAAGCTAATGAGTTAGGAGTGAGGAAGGTTAAAGTTAGAGGAAATGTACCAATATTTGTATGGAGGTAGAATGAAAAACCACCCTCAGTACACCTGACAGATTCGAACCCTGATCTCCCTGTCATCGGCAGTCTAGTCCAACAAAAGAATGACACCTAATATCATGTGGCCACCAAAGCATTTTTAATAACCTTTTATTAACCTCTTAACTTACTAATTATTTTACATACATATGTATGGTATGTCTGTTCCAAAATCTCAAAAAAAAATGTATTCAAGAAATGTAATGTGTATACATGGCGTAATACTTTGGGTAGAATTACAATGATTTATATCCAGTGAAACTTGAAACATAAAATATTATATTCATGCTATATTAAAACCCTGAATATATTAGTTTATTGCCTTTGAAATAAAATATATATATATATATATTTTATTCAAATTTACATGCCCTATAGCACTGGTTATTGAAATTTCTGCAATAAATTTTTTTCTTCTTTCTAAACATTCAACTCCTTTTTAATTTTTATCATTTTTCAAATGTTTATCACAGTATGAAATACTTTAATCAGTGTCCGACTCACTTTCCGATTCACTAAATTCAATATCCACTTTGTCTTCAGTTTCAATTTTTTTTTTTTCAAATGAAACAATCAAAACTATGGTACTGTAAGCACATCAAGCCGTTTATTTACTTTCTAGCTAAGGAAATAACTATTCAGGTAAAAGAACAAATTACTTCACTGCTCCTTGGCGAACACGTGTGGTCTTATCTAAATTGTGAAGTCTAAGCGGCTATCTAGCGCTTTAAATGCAAACCAAATGAGTATCATAACTGCTGTCTAGCAGCTGACAGAGTAATTACAAGTGGTAAACGGATAGATTCGTGAAAAAGAATTATTTTATGGTCACTAGAGATATGGTCGAATACATTCGGGTTTTTAATTTACTGCCAAAATTTAAATTCCCGGATATATTCGAGTATTTCAGTTAAGAGGTTAAATAGATTGATACATTTTATAATACAATTAAACTCTAAAGTTGAAACAAATCTATGCAATCTATGCACTAACTTTAGAACAAAATAAATTATTCATTGGTAACTAAGCCTATCTTTTAATGTGGAACATTGAAACACCAAATTAAATGTAAAGACACATTTCAAGCATTGTGTGGATAGACATACTGGACAAATCAGTTAAATGGCTCATTCAACAGCCCTATCTTTTAGTTTACTAATGGGGTTGCATCTAATTTCAAGACTGTCACACAGGTTCATGTGACCCGTTCAAAGGCTGAACATACATTGTTTGTCTGACACCATATGACCTGTTCAAGGGCTGAGCATACATCGTTTGTCTGACACCTTGTGACCTTTTCAAAGGCTGAGCATACATTGTTTGAATGGCACCTCATAACCCGTTCAAAGGCTGAACATACATTGTTTGTCTGACACCAAGTGACCTGTTTTCAAGGGCTCAACATACATCGTTTGTCTGACACCTTGTGACCTGTTCAAAGGCTGAACATACATTGTTTGTCTGACACCTCATAACCTGTTCAAAGGCTGAGCATACATCATTTGTCTGACACCTCATGACCTAGAGGATTACCAACAAGCTCTTATTTTGTCGACTATTAGGCATTTCGTGGATGTACATGCTTTCTGATGCTGAAAATACACTGTTCACTTGAAACCACGTGACCTGGGGCGTTTCCAGCATGCTCCAATTGTTGTCCACTTCGCAGCTCATGGAAGCACCTGCTCTTCGTTGCCGGGCATGCGTTGTTCACCTGCCCAACGACCAGAATGATTGAAGTGGACCTGCTGGAATCCAGGTCCGCTGCATCCTTCAACCTTGACTATAATCTCTCCGCCCTTGAGACAGTGGGAGGATGTATAACATGATGTTCTGGTCTAGAATGTTAACTCATTCATCACAGGCATCGCTTGAGGGAAGATCTTTCTCAAAAGTTATTGCGAAGGTGGTTAAATAGCTACATATATATTACCAAATTACTACTATTGTTTCAAAATTTCTTTTGTTTTAGTCTAATTTATTTGTTTGTAAAGTTGAGATTGATTTATATTTAATAAAGGGGCTAGTTAGGAATATGTTGGCTGGTGAAATAATACATCAAATTTTGTAAACCGAAAGTCCCCCCAAATGGCAAAATTTTCTGGGGAGAACCCTAAACTGGTTTGCACCAATCTGAAAAAGTGTTATGTTCTGTGTGAGTTATGTTAAGAGGTTCAGTAGGCTCTGTGCTGTGTTTCAAAGGGTAACTTTGTGTTAAAATCTTCACAGCATACATTATTTATATTACATACTTAAATAAAACATTTTCTATAGGAATTTTAAAAAAAACAGTGATGTGGATTGGGGTTGTGGTCTTGGACCAAGGATATACTCCACTACTATTCTATTCCAATGACTGTTTCTTGGATGTCTTGGTTATTTTTAAGCTGGTCATACAGGTACTTACACTTATAATGCTCACTGTATAGTATAAAAATAAAAGGCCAGTGACAAATTCAGAAAGAGCCTATATGTTTCTTATTTTTAATCTCGTTTCACTTTGAAAAGGTCTTGTTCAAATCTATGCACTGAGATTTGTGATAGTTATTTGTTAGTAAAATTAAATAGCCTAGGCATACTTTTGTACTAGCCGATCAAATACAGTATACATACATATCTAATCATGCCGTTCCCTTACAGGGTAGGTAAGAAACTGTGCACACAGCTCAAAACAACAACTTTGTACTTAATCCATCCTCTCTAACTCTCTCCTAACTTCCCTATCCTTGAACTCCCTTCGATTCAACAACATCCATACACCGAGTCATATATGCCCTTTTATTCTTAAAACTATGAATGTTTCTCTTTTTCACACATTAGTCTACAACATTTAGCCACGTCTTACATGCCCGACAACCTCCTTTTGATCTACACACTCTACCTTCATATATTTACTTCATCACTCGATCTACATTCATCCTTTCAACATGCCCAAATCGATGTAAAACACTTCTTTCACATTGGCCTAATGGATTTCCTTTTAATACAACCATTCATTACTGACTCTGTCCATACAAGTTTTTCTACATACATTTCATATCTCATTCCAACTGCATTTACCCTGCTCTTGAGTTTCTACTGACAAACCCACACTTCACATCCATTAAACAATGTTGGCATTAACATACTTTTATCTACTGTAATCTTTGCCTCTTCATTCTTTGCAATCGTCCATATACATCCAACTACTCTTTGAAAGGCATTCACCAGTCTGTTGATTTCACCATCTATCCTTCCATTTTTTCAAACCATTCTACCCAAATACGAAAAATCATGCACTTGTTCAATAACAGTTTACTATTTATACTAAGCTGACAGTCATTTCCTGATCCATCCTTATCAAAAATGATTCAAACGATTTAATGCATTCTCTAAGTAATTTTCATTCATTTTTGATTTTGATGAAAATTTGCGTGTGCATTCCCCTACCTCCTAGACCTAAATATATATACCTCTTGATAAATAGGCTATTTGTTTAGTGGCCAACAACAAAAAAGTTGTATTTCAGAGTTATTTCTTATGAGCCATAACTTTTTTCCTATCAAAGCTAGAGAGCTCATACTTAGCTCGTTAGAAAGATAAAAAAAAAAGCTCTTTTTTTTATATGACATGAATACATTTTAAATTTTGAAGCGAATGAATATTTTTTCAAGGTCAAAGTTTACCACACACAACTCATTTTTGATCACTTTTGGAAATTTAAAACCCCATGAAGGGCTTGGAATAACAAGTCCACTTTTTTCCCCTTATATAAATGTTTATGAATACCTATTGTATGAAAAAACTTGGCTTGTTACTCTGACCCCTTTATAAGATATGACCACCAAAAGTAGCCAAACTGTCTTAAATATCCAGTTTTTATATATATGTATATATATTTATCCCCCCCCCCAAATATATGCTTTCACTTGCCAGCTACAACAATAATGTGCACAATTCAACAGGTCCATCCATACCTGCTGCCACAAGTATGCATCACTATCTTAGCTGAGTTGCTTCTTGAACAATGAACTCTGAAGGAGTAGGTGCTAGGTAAGTGTTTCTGCTGTAAGAATCTTGTCAAGTCCATTTCAAGATCAAAATATGTACATCATTATTACAATATACTTTGGTGAAACACTGGGATAAAGAAGATAAAGAAGAAAAAAAAAGCAACAATGCATCAACAATGATATACTTTTAACCTATCATCATTTTTATATAACTTACAAATATTTGCTGTAATTTTTCTTTTTGTTGCACCATGTATCAATTTAGTACCAAAGTAAGTTAATAATCGAGTTATTATTTTTAACCACAAATGAAATATTTTGTTTTCAGATAAACAATCTTAAGGTAGGAGTGTGGGGAACCCGAGAGAAAGGGTCTGTGTTTTCGCAGCAGGCTATTTATAGCAAATCTTTTGGCCAAAATAAATAAGATAGGTTACCTGCCTATTTCTCCAGTAGAAATGAGTTTAATTTTCTCCACATGGTGACCTCAATAACTAGGGCACCCTTGAGAAATATCCAAGAATTATTCTTGAACATTTGCCAAGGGTGTCCTAGAGAATTCAATGATAACCTTTTATTTTCATTTAATAAGTTTATGAGAATTCAATGACACCATTTTATTTTCATTTAAAAAGTTTATCATAAAATGTTATGCTCATGACCAGGGCCCGGACATGTCATATTTTTTCTTTTTGGCTTGTCACAGACAATGCTCATAAGTAGGCTACATAAACTCTGTTCATGAACCCCTTGTTGTGGAAATGTAGGCCTATATTTTATAGATTTTTTCAGTTTGGAATTTAAGGTAATATTTTCTTGGTTTGTATTATTTTTGGGGATTTTTGAGTCATTTTAAGGTGGTCATGTTGAATAAGTGTATTTTTAAATACTATCAATAGGCTATTATATAGATGCATAAATTCTTAAACATATTTATTTTCGACACACAGTTGTCAGAATATGAGGATAATGTAGGCAATGAACATTGTAGTTGTAGATCCTCTTCGCTTGATTATTGATTGTACAGTTGTAAAAACCACATTCCTGGTGAAATACTTTTACTAACCTGGAAAGGGTTGCGTTGGAAGGGGGAAGCTATTAATTCTGAAGCAGATATTGTTAAATCAATGTTTTATTTAATTTAAGTCTTAGCAGAATGTGACAGAGTTTAATTGTTAAAAGGTTTTATTTTACATTTATAAAATAAGTTATGTGTTTTATTTAGTTGTGTGCATTTATTATGAGTTTTTTGTTCGTATTTTTGGTCATCAAAATCTGGGCCCTGCTCATGACATACATTCGAGAACTGTTGATATCACCCGACCTAGACTTGTAGGCTCAGACCTTTGGGCTTGAACAAAATGAAACTTATGTTTCTACTGGAACAATGTTATTTATTTTGGCAAAAAAAGTTTTGATGATAAAACCTGCAAAAAAAAAACCTGACCTTTTCTCGCGTCCCCTACACTCCCACCTTGAACAAATCAGAGTTTCCGTGGTGATGTAAACAACGAATAATTGCACAGATGAGTTACAGAGCAGAAAAGATGGAAATTCAATAGGAAAATATTGTTTTCATTGGAAGTTACTATATTTGCCAACAGCCATGATGCCTAACCTTTAAAATTCGAGGGCATGTTTGTAAAACAGCCCTTCTCTTATAATAACAATCAATATATTAGTTATGGTATTAAAAATGAAGTAGGCCTATCTAAATTACTATAGTAGGACCTACTAGTTTAAATTTTTTTTAAATATTATTTAGTTTAAAGGGAATATTGTGTATTTTATAAGGTAAGTTCAAGGCCAAAAAGATGTTTAAGAAAATTTCACACACACAATTTTAACTTTCACAAATTCTTTATAAAATTTGTTTGAAAAAACAACAACTTAAAAACAGCTTAAAATTTGAAATAAACTTACAATACATACATATATATTTAGAATTAGCTTAAAACTTAAATATTACCAATACAGAAAAGTATAGAAAATCTCACTAATTTTGTCAAAGGAGAGAATCAACAACTAATAGTGTCCTTCCTGTATATAACCCTTCAATTTGTTGGGCAGAGGAAGTTTTTCAATATTGTCTACTCTAACATATTGACGTATAATAAATCTACAAAGATACTGCAAAGATTTCACTTCAGTGAAACGAGACAAAGGTTTAGCCAACCTGACAGGAAATGCTGGATAGCCTTGAGCACGTGGGCGAGAATAGCAAAACACCGCTGATTCAGAGTTAGACATGGAGTGGTTGATAAGTTCTACTATACTAGAAAAACCTTCCTGACCAGAATTAGTAGAGTAAAAACTAAACAACCCATGACAGTATTCAATTCGTGCATGAAGTGTTTTGCCAGAACTTCGGAAACTTACACTAAGAAGGTAATGATCCGCTGATGAATCTCTGACTAAAAATGCTCCATCTGGTAAATCAAGTAGTTTCTCTTCTGCTTCTTCTCTTGTTATTGGACCCCAGTACCAACCATATTTGGCTAATTTGAAAAGTTCACAAGTTAAACTTTGAGTTGGACTAGGTATTGATGTAGTTTCTGACGATTGTTCACTCGTATCACAGTTATCATATTGAGCTATTCCATCTTCATTTGAATCCAAGAGTGTTCCAACATACGCCGTTTTAATGTTAGTTCTTTTATTTTCCAAAGTGCCTACGTTATCACTTCCTAAATCTCTTCTTGGTGCAGGGAGTGGCTTTAAAGTGGGTTTGCATTTTGGATCAAGCCTAGATGTCTGATGATCAATTTGAGTTAACCTATATATTGAAGGTAAATCTGGAACCCTGGTTGGTGAAGTGTTTTCTTTACTTGTGTGAAAAGTCGCCAAAGATTTTGAGTCGTTAATATTGTCCAAACTACAAACAAAACGTAGAGGGGGTGGGATTGGTTTGGTCTTTCGAGCGTTAGTTGAAACAAATCCTTCAGTTGACGATTCCCCTGTCAATGAAACCGAGTAAGCACCTGAGGAGTCGATAACTTTGAAACTTTGCTTTGATTTGCATTTCATAGGTCTTGTCGTTAAACTTGCTCTTATTTGGAACCTATTCTTAAGTGTTTTAAAGATACCAAGTTTGTGTTTATCAATTGAAGTTTTCCCAATACACATGGTCCTGTCAGTGTTATTTTCCACATGAACTTCAGTTTTTGGACACTTTAAAATGGAATTAGACGAATCGCCATTTTCATCTTCAACCGTTTCACAACAAAATACACGAGTTCGAGCTCCATTTTGCCTTGAACTCCTTCTGACAATCGAATCCCTTATATAGCTTAAACTAATTTTTCTAGTTCTTTTTGACTCTTCGATGTTTCTTGAGCTTACTGCCATATTATTAAATTAGTTAAATTTAATATAAATGACAACATCAAACCACACACCATTAAATACCAACATTTTGATCCAGATTAAACTACTTTGTCAAGTTTACCCTTAAAATTTCCCTAGTTAGTGACAACATAAAAATAGACTACGTAAGTTTTCCCGATTGTATCGATGTTTACGGCCACGAACACTTAGAAACTTATCTTTTGCGGATTTTTAAAAAGCTCATCTCGATAACGCTAAATAGTAAAGAAAGAGACTTTTGGGGATTCCTTTCTCTTCTGCACACGAGGATAGCAAGTGGTTAAATGCTAAGTCATTATGTCCTTTGAACATTGTTAGATATTTTATATGAATGTATAAGGTAAATCAGCGTCAATAAGTAAGTGTAATATAATATACTTCCAATTTTAATCCATTTATTATCTGTTTATTTATTTTGTTTGTTTACTATATTTATTTAGAGTTTAATTATATTATTTTGTATTGTCAAGAGCACTGGTGGGCAAATATAGCAGTCAGCTCCCCTGCTTTTAATAACCATGGCCTCCTTATTATATAAAGGATATTATAATTTCTTGACGACGATTTCAACAATCCAATGCAATGCCTACTTTTTTTTTTATTATCTACGTAACGAAGATATTTTCTATCGTACACCGAGGAAGCATTTAAACATCGTTTTTGGATAGGGTTTTGTCAGTGATCTCTATACTATACTGAATGGACATAAACACACCCCCTGCAATGGACCAAATTTTGCTGCTAAAATTTGTCGTCTGCTTGTTATCAAGAGGACAGGTTTAATGGTTTCTTTCAATGTTCTTATGCAAAAACGTGTTTCTGGTGAATAAAAATATTATTGTTTGAAAATAGTAAAGTATTATACCCCACTTGACTGAAGACACATTTACGTTAAAGGATATACAATTATTCAGTTTTAAAGGTAATATTGTACAAATAGGAATAACATCTTTAATATATTTAAATATGTAGCTATCGCCCATGTTATTTAGCCTACATTCTGGCAAGACAATATATTTAAAATTGGTTATTAGCTTATTAACTTATATAATGGTTTCAAAAACAATATTGTATTTAAAGTTCGATAGCTAGAATGAAAAAAGATAGCTTAAAGCTTTTAAATTCAGCTGAATGACAAACTTTGTGTATTAGTTTTACATTCAAATTATCATTTGGGTTATAGGCTTGTAGGAAGTATTACTTTATTACAATATATTTATTTAAGCTGGCTCTTAGATTGTATAGCCTATTGATTTCAAAAGCCATACTATATTTAATGGTCGATAACTATACTGAAATAAGGCCGCTAGAATCTCATTACTTTTGTTCGAATGACGTTCAAACGATCATTATAGGCTTGTAGGAAATATTACTATCTTAGCCTGAATCGACTTATTTAAAGAAACAAGTCGTGAGTATTGATCTTAGCTACGCTCTTCATACCTTTAATTAACACATTTATTTCGTTTGACTAAGCATACATCAATATATCTTTTATATTCATAAAAATTATTGAGTGATATCGAAATGCCACATTACCTTGTATGTATGTAAGAAAGAAAGAGATACCCGAATGTTTCCTTTTCTCTTTCACAATGGTGTGCACATGACAGCTTGAAAATTTTAGCCACAGATTTTCATCCAATTATATTATATAGATCAATGGGTTTTGTATGTGACAATGCAATCCGATGGTGCTGCCATCGAGCGAGGCCCACAAGAACCCCGAATAACCCCACGTGAAAGGAAATGAAAAACCAACTATTTTAAATAGTTTCTTACTAGTTTGGTACAAAAGAAGCTTACTACATACATTATTAATTACCTTATGTGAAGCTTGTATTTCCTAATTATGATTTCCAAACTTTTACTCACATTAACAGAACTAATTATTTTTCGAGTCTAATGAACTACCATAACCTCTGTTGGCGTTTTGCTCGGATGTTGAAAGAGCCGCACTAGGTTTGTAGGGTAATATTTTCAAGGGAAGAATGGTCTCACTCTGACGGCCGGCGGCAAGTTTGAGTTCAAAAATGTGCGTGCGGCGAAACTAAAGTTGAATATTATAACTAAAAGTTTTTAACAAGTGTCAATGACACCCAAAAAGGACAACAAGAATTCAACGCCCAACCAGAGCTGAAAATCACGCATGAGAGGTGCAAGACAGCTGAGCAATGTACTAATAAAAATTAAATGTTTTTTTTAAACTGGAAATCCAGGCATTTGGTGAGAGCAATCAAAGATATTTTTATTTCCAACTATGCGATGGACTTCAATTTTACTACAGACTACACTACATAAATATATTCAAAGCATATGTTCTGGCCAATTAATTAACTGCAAGATTTGCTACTAAATTGATTATTCTCCATAATTAAGAGTGACATTTAGATAATTCATTTTTATTTTCTGCAAATGTAATGGAGACCATTTGAAACAACAATGCACACTTGCTTAGTCTGTTTTTTTTACATGTTGATATTTAACTTAAGTTTATTTCAAGAGTATATTATATTAAAATATTTTACTAAAAGATCATGATCCTAAAAAGGAATCCAAGTAATAATTTTTCACCTAATTTTGACTCTAATACAGAGGTTTCCAAACTGGGAGGCGCCATTATCGGCCAGGGGAGCTGAGCACCTCGCCGGGAATGAAGAATGTTTTTAGTTTTTTAATTAAAAACGAAACCCACTATTCACGTAGTAGACCTGACAGACACTTAACTGCACGTGCAGCTTTTATGAATCATGTACTACCTCTAGCAGAATATTAAGTTACTACAGCAGTCATGGTATTGTAGTGCTCAAGTGAATCGGTTGCCTGCCTCTAGGCTGGGCGTGAGTGGTGGTAGTAGGAGATCATGTGCTTATGACGCTAGTTTAACAACTCGTGTAGTAAGGTTAGAATTTGAAAATTTTTTTAATAGTGGGATAATAGTCATTGGTTCGTTATTGTGTGCGTTTCCATCATAATGGAGAATTTTTTTTAACATTAATAAAAACGTGAAGTGGAATACACGGTGTCTACCTCTACGGACGAACGGAAAAGAAGTTTAGAAAATATTTTGGGGGTGACCTGGATTACGGTTTCACAAACGCGAGTGTGGATAATCAAGAGCATCCTCAGTGTGGTGTTCACCTGAACGTTTTGGGGCTACTGACAGTATGCTGTCCAGTTAATTGAAACGTCTTTTCAAAACAGTTCACAGTGGCTTGGTAAGTAAATCCCGTGATTATTTTCCCCGTAAGCTAAAAGAAATGAATGAACAGAAAGCTACTTTTTCTAAACAATCTACGATCCTCCCCCCACTCAAGCTTTTCTTACATCGTAAAAAGTTTGCATACCACATTGCCCAATGCAAAAAAAAACAAAAAAAAAAATACTGTTGCAAAAGAACTGATTCTACCCGCTGCCATGGATATGGTACTGGCTATGATTGGGGAGTTTGCTGCTAAGCAACTCTTAAACATACCTTTGTCAAATAATACGATCAGTCTTAGAATACATAACATATCTGACGATATAAATGAGCAGTTGAAAGAAAAACTAAAAGGCAAGAATTTCAGTATTCAACTGGATGAAGCAATTGACAGCAACAATGATGCCCATTTGATATGTTAGGTGCAGCTCATAGGTACAGACAATAAATTTGTTGAGGATCTGTTACTCTGCCAATCTGTTACATTAGGTACAAATGCCACAGATTTGTTTCATATCCGCAATACTTTCATAGCAGAAAACAATATTGACTTGCCAAATCTGTTGGTGTGTGTACCGATGGTGGTCGATTAATATAAGGTCATTATGGCGGACTACAAGCTCTCATACGGAACAAAATGCCTGATGCTGTGTGGACACACTGCATTATTCATAGGGAACCACTCGCATCTAAGCACGTAAATGCTGCTCTAAATGAGGTTTTAGAAACAGTTTTCACAGTGGTGGAATTCATCAAAACACAGCCAGTAAAGGCCAGATTTTTTTCAAATATATGTATTGAAATGGGGTCTCAGCACACTTCTCTGCTCTACCATTGCAGCTCTAGCTGGCTTTCCCGTGGGAATGTCCTGGCACGCGTATATGAACTGAGGGAGCTGTATTCATACCCGCTTGAAGAAAATCATGCCAGTGCTGCAAATTTCCTTAATGAAAATGACTTTCTCTTGAAATTGGCATATCTTTCTGAAATATTTGAAAAACTGAACTTGTTGAATATGTCCCTGCAGGTTATGAAACCCACATCCTGCAACTTTCAGACAAAGTGTTGGCCTTCAAAAACAAATTACTACTCTGGAAGAATAAAATAGATAAGGGTAACACTGACTGCTTCCCTCTGCTGCAGAGATTTCTGTGAGAAAATTAAGTTCAGTTGAATGAGAAAGTGAAACATATGTTTCTTGAGTATTTGTCACAACTCCAGGTTCAATTCAGAAAGTATTTTCCAGAAGATGTGATTGAATGTGTCAGAGATCCCTTCAATGCATATTCCCCATCAAATTTCACTACTGCAGAAGAGGAGCAACTTATTGATCTTTCATCATATTCCACATTGAAAGCGAAGTTTATTTCTGTGTCACTGCCTGAATTGTGTAGCCTGATGAATCAGGAATATCCAGCAATAAGTAACAGAGCTCTGCAAATAATAATCCCGTTTGCAAATTTCTATCTGTGTGGGGCTGGATTTTCAGCAGTGGAAGTTATTAAATCCAAGTACAGAGCAAGAGTTGATAGTATGAAAAATATAGGTGAGCCAAAATAAAGATATTTAATTTCTCTATAAAAATTCTCTTTATCATTTTTCTCTATCTTGTACGGTTAAAAAGTTAGGGTTAATAATATACAAACCAATAATATGCGAATAGTCTAGTTTATGTGCAATGTGTTTTTTTCCCTATAATTATATACCATGCTCTGAATGGCTAAAAAGGAGCAATTCTGAATAATTCTCAGATTCAAAAGAATCAAATTAATTCATCTTTGGCATATTAGTATAGTAAATTTCGATAGTTTTTAATACTATAATTAGAGTACAAACCCAGTTTTAATGCGCACATGAAGTTTAAGATTGCACTATTAAACCACGATATTGCCATTGTCATCAGCTGCCAAGCGTCGTTGCTTTGGGTTGATTGGATTGGGGAGAGATGAGCTTTTTCCTCTTATGTATCACAGCTCTCCAGTTCATAATGCGAGTCATATTCATCAACAGATTCAACTGTGTCGAGGTCATCGTCACCGTTGATCTCCAATTTATTGGTGCAAGACTCACCAGCAGGCCCGGCCTTACAACAGTCGGTGCCCGGAGCGAAAAACATAAAGTGTGCACCCCCTTCCCCCATTTATATATTTCCCCCCTTGTGTATATATTTTATATAATGGGAAAAATGCAGTTCAGGCAAAAATAATATATCCAAACACAAATGTTTGGCATTCATACAAGCACAATTCAATAACAACGTAATATAGAATGGAATGTCCGTTAGTCCGCAATGTAAAATAAAATGTATTCATGTTAAATAGTCAAAATCAGACTCGTGGACGATATATAACTCCTGGCAGGCTTTGATCCTCTAGTTCACACGGTTTTCTTATAAAAAAAAAGTGCTTTACGGGGCTTCAACTGGGTGAAGTTTGTCACAGTTGAAGAAAGGTCAAGCTTGGGGGCTATGCCATTTTTTATGGATAATAATGCTAACGACGACAGCCTTTCATCGGTCATAGTTGATCGAAGATAAGTCTTGAACAGTTTTAGCTCTGAAAAACTGCTTTCACCACTAGCAATCGTCACTGGCATGATAAGCAATATACGCAATTACACCCAGATGTTGGGGAAAGTAGTGCTCATATTTGTTTCCTCTATGTGTTGTATAATATTTTTTGGAGATGAATATTTTTTCATGTTCGGAAGGATCTGCCTGAAATGTTTTAATTCTTCCCCAAGTTCCAAGCCGTCAATATCCAAGTTACTTCTATCCATGAGTGTGTTTTGCAGGTTCATGCACTGTTTAAATATAACATTGTCAGTTTCAAAGGCATTAGCATTACCACATTGAGGTTGGCACAAGTAAAACAAAAAGCCCCAAATATTTTGTGGTCTTCAAGTTGTTCTAACCATTGCTTCAGTGATGTGAGTGCAGTAGTATCAATTATGGCAGAAAAAATTACATTTAAATTGATCTTCTGGGTTAGCATTTTCTGACTCATTGTGACCTTGATATTCGAACTATCTTTCCTTTGTTCACTTACGTGTCGAATATGCCAGGAAGGAAGGATCAGCTCCAAACTGCTTTGCAAGTTCTTTCGCAATATTAATAGCATTTTCATATCAAACATGTCTATATGAAGAGACATTTTCCACACAATTATTAGTTAAAGAAGTAACAGTAAACATATCCATTCCTTGGAATTGTATCACCTTACTTGAAATGTTTACTTAATGTTTACTTAATACCATATAACCAAAGAAATCAAGAATTCAAATTTCATCAACTGATTGGAGTGTGGCTTATATCTCAGACTAGCATCTGCAAGATTAGATTTTTAAAAATTCATTAAAGCTTCACAAACATCCTTTATATGATATCTAATAGCATTAATACTATCAATCTTTCTTTCTCAGCGAGTAGTGCTTAATGGCTTCACAAGGTACAAAGGAAGCTTTTGAGTTCAATTGAAGAATTTAAGCTTGAAAACTTTGTTTTTACCCCTTATGTTGGCACCATTATCGTACTTGTTCTCCACAGTCCTCTAGACTTACACCATTTTCAGCCAACGTTCTTAACGTAAGATCTGAGCATCCTTTCATCCTTTCCCTGTACTATCACTGGCATTCCTAGCTCCCAAAAAAGGTCCGTTAATACGAAGCACATATATAGTACATATACAATTTGTCAAACATTAAAATGCCCCCCC
>CABFWB010002304.1:42423-58026 GCA_902151455.1 Timema bartmani | reverse complement strand
AAAACCACATGCTCACTTGCTTCAGCCACATGCCGCCTGGGGCGAGCACCACACTAGCCCCACCCTAAGGCTGGCCCTGCTCACCAGCACATGCACCACACATTTTTGAGCAATGGAAACCACTTTTTCTGCAATCGTAATTCCTTTCACAACCAGCTTTACAATTGCAGTGCACAAGATGGGCGAGTAATGTGGTGCTGGGGGAAGAGTTGTTGGAACTGGTTGATATTTATCATATTCTACCTTCCATCGCCATTTCCCCTCCGGGAGGAAATTACCGTGCCATAACTTATAACGTGACGAATAATGCCCCACCCGAAGCTGTTATTTCATCTTGTAACGCTGCCGGGTCATTGAATTTACTTATAACAGATTGCAGCTCAGTGTCATATTTGAGTTTATTAAAACCAGTTATATGTCCCTGTTTGTACGGTCCAGACATTGTATAACAGCCCATCATGGCATGTATGAACAGGATATAATTTTTCCTATTTCCCAAGCATTGCTGCATCTTCGAGCTGCTATATAAAAAATATGTGTATTCGAACTGCCTGGAATTAACATATGCACCTCCTCGCTTGTACGAGTCAAGACTGCAATGAGTACAAGTAGGTCTGTGTATCCTAACCCCACAACTGATTTACGCCCTTTCTTTGCTTCCTATAAAGCTGTATCTACTATCAGTGTATTTGCACCTGCAGAAGCATGTATCACAGTATCATTTGCTTGGCATAGGTAGTTACCAAGTAGCTTAATAAAACTTACCTTATTTGCTGCATTAGACAGAAATTGATGTTTGGCAACAATAACATTTGCGTAGGTATTGACTGCGACCTGTGCGGTTGATTTATAAGTGGCACCCCTTATATGTGCTGCATCCTTAGTGCTGGACTGATATTCATCAAAGACAGCAATTTACATCTTCTGCATAGTATTATTCCTAATATCATTCAAATAAACTTTACATATTTCACCATGAGTTTCAGGTCATGGCCATGGCACTCTGTGAAGATGGTCGCCACCATCAAGCACAAATCTAGGATTTTTAGGTAACTCATAGCTATTCCCACACATTTGTTCAATCACGAGCCTCATTTTTGACTTTGTGTCCTTGCGCAGAGTAATATTGTCAAATAATGCTTGTGGAAGAGGGGCAAGTTCATAATGTAGACACTCCTTGAGTTATTGTTCTGTCTTCACAACATACGCAATTCTATGGAATAGCTGATTTGGGTTTGCTGCAACAGGTTCTGAAAAGAGGACAGTTTCCCCCATATTAGCCAAAGTGAATATTTGCGCTTTACGTTTGAGAGTTACATTCTGGGATTTTTTCTCCACAATTGTCTTGATAGCAGCTTCTCCCACTTGTTTGGCCAGACCACAATTTACACTATTATTCACAACCACTCCTGACGATAATGACAAAAAGAGGTCATCTAGTCGATTGAATGGAGAGTGGAGTCACAACCAATAGATGATTATATATATATATATAATAAACTAATTATACTTATACGGTGGCAGTGGTTGACCGTTTGCAATGGAAATGCAATTTCTCACAAACACTAATAGCTGGAAAGATACTTCACTTATTATTAAGTAATGAATACTTTTAGTTGGCTTGATTGAATATACATGTGGTGGTAATGTATCACAAAAAAAGTAGAGAGGAGATGCCAATGGGAGAAATACTACAAGGGAAAAAGTTCATATTAAGGTATTTTTACGATATTCGTGGTTCAAAATCAAACAGAACCTTTTAACCGTAAAATATGGAAAAAATGGTAAGAACCATTCGTATAGAAAATTTAAATATCTTTCTTTTTACTCTCTTGTATTTTTATCGTAAGAGAAGAGATAAATAAGAAACGCCTATTTCATCCACCATTTTCCCATGATGGCGGCACGTCCCCCACGGTAGATTTTAGGTTATTTTTTTCCAGAGATCATTGAGACCCTATAGAAGATTTTCCAGCAACAATAATTAGCTTTCCAAAAATTATTTTCTTCTACAGCTACTAATAGACACAATATGCCAATTCTATAATTTTGAGAAAGAGATGCGTATTTCCATTTCCAATATATTGCCAAGGTTTGATGAATTGTGCAAGAATAAACAATCCCCATCCTATTAATAAGTATGAGGGTAAAACTGACTGCTTGATTGTTTTATAAAAGTAATTTCATATACATTACTTTTTTACTTAATTTTTGAAAAGTCTTTTAAAATTATTTAAATTTAAATATTAAATTAAATTTTAAAATGATTTCAAGAAAGTTTATGTTACAGTTATACTAATTTTTAAGTCTCATGTAAAAAAAAATATTGTCATGTGCATTACTTTTTTACTTAATTTGTGTAAAGTTTTTTACTTAATTCTTTAAATTTAAGTATTAAATTTAATTTTTAAAATGACTTAATAAAAGTTTATATTACTGTTTTAGTACTTTTAAGTCTCATGTAAAAAACAATACTCTCTCATGCATGACATATGCATAATGCGTGGCATATATTGACATATGTCACAAACGTAATATTATTTGTCTCAGGGGAGGCATCATCAAAATGTCGATAGGTCAAGGGAGTCACGGACCCAAAAAGTTTGGGGATCTCTGCTCTAATATTTTTTTTGTAATTAAATATTTTGTTTTACCCGATACTTACCCATAGACACACACACACACACACATCATTCCCATGTATTTTGTGGTTAAATATATTTTTCTTTATGGTTTCTTTTTTTAAAGTCACTGTTGCACTTAGTATATTAACGCTAGCCAGCAATCGACAATTTTATAGACGGATTGTCTATTGGCGCTTAATCCTGGAAATTCAAAGGAACTACACCACAACCGCTGTCGGTCACATGGTTGCTATGGAAACTTCAGGTAAGCTGTTGTCTTATTTGTTACGACCAAGAGGAAGGTATTTTCAAGTCACGCCCATATATACATCTAGATTAAAGTTTCTCATTGCTCTGCTGTATTTGATTTAATAATCAGTTCACTTTTTCTCAACAGTAACATATATTTAGTTTCTTATAATATGTTAAAAAGTCTGACTATAATAAACCCATCCAAAATTTTTAACTACAGGCATTGTGTTAAGCCATTGAAAGCGCTATTAACTCATGGAATGCCAACGTGGCAAAATTGTAAAGCTTCGAAGTGTAATCACTGATAGTAAACCTAAACCAATTTCAAATACATAATATTAATAGAAACGGGTTTCATAAAGGTAATCCTAGCTATGATTAGCCTATTATCAATCATTAAATAAGGAAATGTGTTTATTTAAAGCGGGTCACTTAACTGATACAAAGCAGATGTGTGAAGGTTTGATTATTTCTATAATCTATAAAATTGTATGTCATACGTGCGAAGGTTTAACATCTTATGATATTAAAATTTGTCCCATTTTAGACCAAGTTTTACAAATCAATAATAACATAACTTGAAATGAGCTACCACAGACATTATTTTGTCAAAAGATAATGTATGGTACAACGATTACATTTCTCAACGCGATTGTGGCCGGATATTTCCAGGAGGAACAGCAAAATTTAATATGTACAGAGTTTAATTTAATCTACAAACCATTATTAAAATTGATTGGTTTATTGACCTAGATCGGCCATATCCAAAACTACTGCCTTTAGCTGACTGTAATTACAGGTCCCAATATCACTCAAGGTCTGTTTCAAATATCTGTAGTCATGACGTACTGTTGCACGTGTACCCTCAAATCTACCCTCAATAATAACTCAGTTAATCACCTATATAACCATCTTTGATTAGTTGTTTTTTAAATTTCTAAATAATTCTTACTATCTAACCTTGATTGATCATGATTTTTATCTCTATCAATATGTGATATTTTTTGTAATATTCTCCAGCACATTGTATCACACGATTCTATCTTTTATTATTAGATTGAGTAATATTCCATGTTTCACATCCATAAAGGGTCACACCACAAACAATTTTTAACGATTTTTTCCCTAGCATTTACATTTATGTTCTTTAAAATAAAGACTGCTCTTTTTTTGTTAAAAGCCTGTTTAATTTGTGCTATTCTAACTCTTCTTCCATCTGATATTGTTTTACTCCAAAAGTAAGTGTGTTTTAATGGTTTTCATCCTCTTTTGATGAGCTGTACAACATTTTAAAATGTTCGCTGCAGAAGAGCAATAATAACATGAGAAGATTTATACCTGCTATAGAGAGATGAGCTGTCACACTAAGGTAAGTTATAAGGTTTTGGACAAGTAAAATTAAGAGCACCATAAAATAAAGTATAAGTATTTATAGTAAGAAAACCAAATATTAATAGTAAGTTACATAGTTTATAAAATACAATTGTAATTTTTACGCGAATCATTGAAATAATAATTATTTTACTATATTATTTATGGATGTGGGTGACTATCAAAATGACAGCTACAGATCATATGACATGGCGTATTAATATATAAATTAATTTGAGTAATTTTTGTTACTGTCAATTACTGTCCCTCCTTCCCCGCACTTATTTTCTCTAGAAGGGAAGGGGGAGGAGGGAATAATGAAGTGTAACAAAGTGAATGAAATTAGCTTTATTGAACCGACTTTCAGTAAAAAAAATCAAAATAAAGCATTTGAAAATTACTTTTTGAGACATAGTATTAAAAGTTCAAAGACACGATTAAAATGAATTCATTAATCAAACTCAATCTATACAGAAAACTCTACCAAGTCCAAGACACTGGAGGCGTCTGTCATAAGGGGAGAGGCAGTTGAAGATGGATGACTGGCAGTTGAGCAAAATTCTTCCTGCATTCTTAGTTCACTAACACGCCTTTGCTGTAAACTATCTTTGAGGACCTCGAACATCCTTTTCATGGGATCTTTTGGTCTCTTTTTGGATGACTGACCAGACGTGCTTGTATGATGTGGCTCAGCTACATCATACAAGTCCTACTGTTCCTCGTTACCCTCATTCATGCTAGAAACAGTCCTGAAAAAAATATTTTTTTTTAGCACCACGTCTTACTGCCTGTTTGGGCTATATGTTACTAATTACGCTAGTGTGACCGGGATGAGGAAGGTTAAATTTAAAGGAAGTTGTGCCAATAATTTACCACTACTATACTGGTACGCGCTTCAGCCATCATAGTGTGCTAGCAGGCCCATTTTACTCTACAAAATCGGACTCTTTGTATCTTATTTTCATGGTCGTTGAGGAAAACACATCAAAACAGTTCCTCGGCCAAACCATAGAGTTTCTATTTGGTTGACAAAAGTTAAGTCACCTGGAAAACCAAGAAATCTGACAACATTCACACGGACACACGATAGCTAGCCTAGTTTAGGTTTTTGGGATAAGAGCGTTCCACTTCTTAAATAAGAAATTGAGTATATTTCAACACATTTAATAAGTTATTTAATGAATTACAAAACAGTGCACAATAGTATATGGTGGGGCGTTTGGAATCAGCGCAGTGATTGGCTGGATCTGATCACGTGACCACGCCCCTTGATCTCTGATTAGCTTTTGGCTTTCCCCCTCCCCCTGACCTCAACCCCTCCCCTTCCTCTCTTCCCCCTCCCCGACCCCCTTTCAGTGGTTTATTCTTGTCCAAACTTGTTTGTTCTTGTCCCCCATTGGTTATTTATGTGTGCTCATTGCTTTTTCATGTGTGCTCAATGTTTTTTTTATGAGTGTTCAATGGTTTTTATTAGTGCTCATTGGATTTTTATGTTTGGGTAGGATTGGGATGGACGTTGGAGTTTATTTTTTATTTATTGGCGTGCAGTCCACGGCGTCGGGCAATCATCCCTCAGTATCGCTGGGAGCAGGCAAAGTGATAGACAATAAAGTAGCCGACATGAGAGGACAAAGTGGTAGACAGCCAACTGCTAGACACGAAGAAACGACGTGGGCCAAATGATCGATATGAGCTGGATCATGTGATAGACAGCCAACTGGTAGACAAAATGAAAACAACTATTTGGAAGACTGTGTGGGTCAAGTGGCCGACATGACTTGGACCAACTGCTAGACAAGCTCATGTATAGGAGTAAAAAGTGATAGACAACCAAGTGGTCAAAACAAGAGAACGAGGGACACCCTTTCACAACTCGGCATCAAAGTTTGAATATTGAACCATGTGCGTGCGAGAGGAAAAGAGTACATCCACACATATCCTTAATATTATTACCGTCCGGTATTATCCCATACACTTTCAATGACGCCCTGTTTACTTATGCGTGATTGCAATGAATGTTCAGAAACACATCTGTCAACCTCCAGGATCAATGACGCGCGAATAAATTCAGCCATAAATATCTCCCCTCGAACGTATTCAACAGCCTCGCGCCCACCCACATCCACGCGCGAGCCGCCGGCCCCTCCCAATTCATCCTCCCCCGAACCATCCCAAACCGACAGTCTCGAAAAGAACGATCGATAAAAATTACCCCTCTACCCCCCCGGAGATACCCCTGTCCTGAAAACCGCATACATGCTAAGGGGGTACAAGACAAAATGAACCCTTTCTACTCTCACCCCTTGAGATACCTCGGTCCTGTGAGTAACTTTCTATTTTTACTGATACTAGTTTCTTTACTCGATACTTTTTTCTTGATACTTTTACTGATATTAGCAATCACACTCCGGTTTCGAATTGGTATCGAAAGAAACAACTCTTTTGCTATCTTCCAGTGGCGTCACGTCAGGGCAAGCAAGACAAGCACTGCGTGCCTTTGATTGAAGATATGAAATTATTTTATATTTTAATGTTTGCAAAAATATTCTCCTAGTAGTCATTTAAATGTAATTCAAGAATCAGTGGGTTTGAAAAAAACTCCCATACATGGCAGTGACCGTAACATGCATGCAAGACGTGCACTAGTCCGTCTGATGGTGGTTGAAAGTCGGTATTTGTCCAACTTTCCTCCCATTGCTCTAGCTAGTGTAGTTCTTATTTGTGACGTCATAGATTTTGTAGGGGAGAGAAGGCAAAGAGCTGCCGATGTCAGGTAAAAATGCAAGAAATTTTTTTTTTATTTTGAATATTATTTAGGAATGATTAAGAAATTATTTACATTAAATACCAATATTTTCCAAATCATTCAATCATTATTTTTCCATAAAAAGAGCAAAAACGTAATTTTTTTTCAAATAATGTATGCAATCACAAATGCCGTGTGAACATTCACTGGCTAAAATTTGTATGCAATCCATGTGACCAAGATAATTTGTACAATTTTTCGCACAACTTTTTGTACAAGAAGCTGTGGCGTGTATACCGGAACTTAGAGTTTTGTGGAGTTTATAGTAGTAGGTGCTTTTGTTTTAATGTTTGTATCAGTGAAAGCTAACAAACGAAAGTTTATAAGTATATGTCTATAATAAGTAATAGCACAATAATGTAAATCACAGAACAGAAGGACGCCTAAAGCCACAACTTTCATTAATAAACACCTCAAAATGGCTTTTTGAAGCATACAAATTTTAAAATAAATTCCAGAACCTCCCCTTTTAAGCATGGGGGCACCCCTTCCAAGCTTATCTAAGAATGTTGGTCACGAGATGCTACTGCTATCTTCACTCATGCTGAGATTAAACGTTTACTAAGGTGAACTGTGGAGGAAGAACAACTGACACTATTTCTCAATTCTCACTCATTTTCTGCATAGCAAGCAAGAAGAAAATCTAGCATTCAATCTCTTTTAGCGTATTATAATTTATAGCTGTTCTTTCATCTATGTTTATCAATACATTATACAGCTGCCTGATTGGTTGACAGACGAGTGGAGACCAGTCTACTTAACACCCCTTCCTTTATCGATGAGCACGGTCATCACATCACAAACTAAACAAAAGAATATTTTGTAGGATCACAATAAACTAAGTCTACTCAAGATGCTCCAAGCAGACGAAGCAGAAATGTTTATGTGCAGATGAAGCATGGCATGGCGTCCATTCTTCTATTGTTTGTCAATAGTTAATAATTTATCTTGATAGGGTTAGAGATGTTAGACGGAAAACTTTCCCTATACTTTTCCCGGCAAAATGTTCAATTATTATTTCTGTAAAATAATGTTAGTTGATTAAATGGAACTATAATGTAATCGAGATATGGATATCCCAAATGTCAACGTTTATACTTAAGATTAGTTTCGCATTAGGGCGTTAACATCAGAAACATCATCAAACGAGCTTCGGTGGCCGCACGGTCAAACGCGCTACTCTCGCAATAGACTAGACTGCCGATAACAGGGAGATCGGTGTTCGATACCAGTCGGTTGCACTGGGGGTGGTTTTTCCTAATAGTTTTCCACTTTCACGGTTGCAAAGTGCTATTCATCTAAATTCAACCTTCCACATCCCTAGCACATTAGCATAATTAGTACATAGGCATATAACCCGAACGGGTAGTAAGACGTGGTGCTAAAAAAAAGTAAAGAAACAAATGAATGCGAGCCCTTGTTATGTTTATGTTCATAAATCATACTTCAATTTTTTTATCATTAATAAGTTAGTTAAAATAATTTTAAGGTTGGCCCGACATTTGTCTCCCCCCCTATCCTCCGTGCTTCCTATCTACCCCTCACCCCCGTACCCCTCCCCCTTTTCATAACCCATTCGTCTCTTAGCACACAATATTTTGAAGTATAATAAGTTCTAGGCACCACCTCTACAATTTAACTCCTCCACCGCAAGCCGCCACTGCGGGAAATTTCACAATTCAAAATTTTCCGGAAAATTTTCATCTCTAGATAGAGTACATAAACAAAGAATTTAGTTTTTAAAAAAATGGCACCTCCAAAAAGTAAATTATGAAAGTTTTTTAAAAAGTTTGAACCCCCCTCGGTGGCGTAGTTAGCTAACGCGCTAGTTTTATGTTGGACAAGACTGCCGAGGACGGGAAGATCGAGGTTCAAATCTCGGTTGGGTAGACTGAGGTTTTTTTACTAAATGGGTTTCCACTCTCCCTCCATGCAAATGCGAGTTAATTTTCTCCAAATTTAACCTTCCCGATTCTTAACCCATTAGCGTAATTAGTACTTAAGAGTATAACCCGAAAGGGTAGTAAGACTCGGTAATTTAAAAAAAAGAGTTAAATAGCGGAAAAGCATCTGATAAAATCTATTTTGACGTATTATAAACCATTATAACTCTCAGTGTATGGATAAAAATGAAAATACAATGATGATGCAAAGTTGAGTTTTTTTGTAACACAACGTCTTACTACCTGTTCAGGTTATACGCCTATGTACTAATTACAGTAATGGTTAGGGATTAGGAAGGCTTAATTTAGAGGAAATGCACCCGCATTTGCGTGGTGGGATAGTGGAAAGCCAATTAGGGAAACCACCCTGAGTGCACCCGACCGGGATTGAACCCCGATCTCCCCGTCTTCGGCAGTCTAGTCCAACATGGGATTAGCGCGTTAGACTACGCGGACACCGAAGCGGGTAAGAGATTATTGATACTAAATAAAAAAAAAATCCCGATTGAAATTTCTATACCGATACTTTTGTTTAGATACCACATCCCTAATTAGGCCTCCTCAAGTAAGCATTTGATTTGGAACGTTCAGAGAGTAGTGAGCTTACATTCCCTAATGGAAGACTATTAAGATACACAGCCAATAGCGTCAGCAAAACTCAAAGATACTCTTAAGTTGGCGAACAAATATCTATCACCATCACTTCCTTACAAGACAAAAATAGGTAACGTCACCTCTGAAAGTGAGATGAGTGAATGAAAATCATTTATGAATTACCAATAAAATATTATTATATAGAGAGTTTTTCTATTCTTTTACTGAAAATGAACTATGTTGTACAATTATTGTTATTCATCTACATTTTATAGCCCATCTTATAAGCACAATAAAAATAAAACCATGAAAATATGTTCAATTTTAACATATTTCAGTGCAAAAAGGAGGCAGCTCCAACTTTGTTTATATTTTAACCATAGAAATTGGTAATTTTAATAAATGGATATATAGCAAAATGAAATCTATAGGTGTGTAGAGTGTTCTATGAAAAAAAAAAGTTTACATTTGAATTTTTGGGAAAGATTTATGTTATTTCCCACAAGTTTGTTAGAGTGGAACCACCCCATTTTTGAACAGAGCCCTTCAATTCTCAAATTCAACTATGTTGTGAGATTTTTGTTTTTATTGAGTGTTTATTTTGTTCAAAAATATATATAATAAAATATGTTTTATGTTAATTTGTAAGATTAGAATTGTGATTAGGAAAGGACATACATAGGTAGGATTAGGATGTGGAAACATTGAAATATTAATAATAACCCGTTGAAAGTTTCAATAAATTGTATTTTATTAAATTGAAGTCCAACATAGCACAATATTCGTTCAGTGATTAATTTTATTTAGATTGTTCAATTTTATATTCTGTGTATTTTCTCAAACTCTTCTAGGGATTTTGATCGTATCATTGTTGTAGGTAATGTCGTTATTAAATATTAATGTAGCATTGTCCAGAAAGCGTTTCCGAGCTCGTCCATTAGTCTAGAGTTTTAAGGGTCATCGTGCCACCATCAGAGTTAGCCAAGAAAAATGTATTTTTTTTTTTAATTTTTCTCCTAAGTATAAAGCCTAGGAGTGTCAGCCACCAACCCCACATACACACACCAATTTTACTATATATAATTTTAAGAGTCATTGTAGTCCTTTACTCCGTTCTAGGCGAATTTTATTAGACCAGGGACCATGCGGTCCAGGGGTTGGGTACATTCAAAAGAAATGTCAGCTTTTAAAACATATTCAGATCATATCTCTATTTTTACATTGTGTATTAGCCTACTTTCACGTTTTGTATAATAATTTAAACCAATAAATGATTAATATTTAAACATAGTCTAAGATTTGGTTACAATTGCCTCTGGTTAATTTTATATATACTAAAAATAACAAAGCGAAGAAGAAGTAAGTTACACCAGCTAGTTTTTAATGCATTGACGTCAACCACTCATGCACGTCAATTTACATCTACCACATTTTAATTTGTAAGTATAGTAAGCGTTTCACTTTTGTTGAAAATCTTTGGTCTATTTATATATATTTTTAGCGTGCACCGAGTCTTACAACCCGTCCATGTTATCAGAATATTTACGATAGTGTGGTAGGTATTAGGAAAAATTTAGAGCTTATGTGGCCGAATTTGCGGGAATAAGAGTGGGAAACATCTTTGAATACACATATTTAATATACCTGGCCAGTAAGTATCAGATCCTAGACCCCCCAGGGACCGTTCTTGGCCTATGCGACTGATGCATCCAGAGGGGGCCCTCAAGGATTAGGGGTCCCACAACGAACCTTTTGTTTTAATCGTTTAAATAAATCAATAAAATAATATACAAAATATGAGAGCAGTAAAATGAAATTAGTTACATCACCAGCTGTTCGATTAGTGTTTGTTAGTTTTTTCTCCTTTTTTACTTGTTTATTTACTAATTTATCTAATAATTTCTTATAACATTGTAATACAAATGTTAAAACTATATTATTTTTTATATAAAAACTATAGTTTATACATAATGGATCGTCTATGAGTAATTTATTCAATCTCAAAATAATACGTCAATCAATAGTCTCTTTTTAAATAATTAGATAGTTAAAGCCCACATGTTTTATTTTCAAGATCATATAAAACACAGTATATTTTTTGTTTGATAGTCTGATTCATGTTATCTAACTTGTTATACGATTGGACTGCTCTACTTTTTTATAAAAAAACTCTATGGGGCCTACATTCTCCCATTCTTAGGGGGCCCCAAATTGCCTAGGACTGGCCCTGGGTCCTCCCCACCACCAGCCAACCATAATCAACTTGACGTTTATTCTTCATGCTCTAGCTGTACTCTAATATTTGCCAAACTTATAAGTTTTTTATTAGTGTTTGTTCAGCCAATGATATGGTCAACAGTTATGATCGACCAATGGCCAATGAGGGGCCAATGTTGAGGAATGAGACTGAGAGGCTGTAATATGACAGGTGCAAGGAAGGTAGCTTGTTGCAGAGTGCAGTCGGTTGTCAGCTCCTCTAGCAGCCGGTTGAGTTGGAGAGATTGGTGCGCTGGAAATTCACAGCCGGCTCACGTGTCGCGCTAGTGTTTGGGAGACACCACCCGCGTCTACTTACAAACCGGGTTAGTAAGTAAAATAAGTATTTTATTTAAATATATTGCGATATTCAAGTCTTAAATACGTGAACAACAACTATTTTCTATGAACTTAGTGTTCTATAGAAAATATTTTGATATCAACGCGTCTTGCTACCTTTTCAGGCTATACGCATATATGATAATCACGATAAAGAGGTAGGGATGAGGATGTAAGAAATTTAGATGTAATCTACCCACATTTGAGTGTAAGAAGAATGGGAAACAATTTAGCGATAACCACTCTCAGTAGACCCGACCAAATCTCCCCGTCATCATCAGGCGAAAATAATATTAATTAGTTTTCGGTCTAACTTGATCACCATGTAAAAAATGTCAACTTCAAATCAAAGGAGGAATTAGTTCCAGGAGATGTTTCAACTTTAAATCCAAAGAGACATCTTAAAACTGTAATTTAATTATTTAAACATGGAGGGAGCGAGTTCCATTTTTCATAAAACTACCCACTTTAATTTGTGTTATTCGTCCCGGTGGTCACAGTGTTGAAGGAACCAGGCCTGCAATAGATTCAATTTGTTGAGAGAGTTAGATTGAGGTTCGAATCTTGGCCTGTCGCGCCAGAGTTAGGGCATAACTTATCCCCTCTCCCCGACAATGTGTGTGCTTTTTTTTTTTTATGTAACTATCCTCTTCACCGCAACACGATAAGTTAAGTTTGAATGGAAGTGGACGCGAGAAAAGACAGTTTTATGGCAGTTTTTATGGCAAAACTTTTTTTTTTTTTTGCCAAAGTAAATACAATAGTTCTCCAGTACGAACATAGAGTTTACTTTTCTTCACATGTTAATATCAACAGTTCCTGAATATCTCTCATGATCATGGTGGTATTATCTAACAAACTTTTTAAATGAAGGTAAAAAGTTGTCATTGAATTCTAGAACACCCTTGACAGATATTAAAAAAAAAATGGAGGTCACCATGTGAAGAAAATTAAATTCTATGTTTTATGTTTACACTGGCTCTTTATTGCATTCCCTTTCATTCCATGTACGTACAACAGGTTACATAGGAGTCAGGGACGTGTAATAATGGCAAGCACTTTACGTGAAGTAGGACCTTTAAAATTGTGTCTGCAGTGCTGCGTACCTAGCTCCTATGCAACCCGTTGTACACACATGCTTGAACAGCTGTGCTCTCCCGGCGCTGTACGCCGAAACTTTCAACACAAGTTGATGGTATTAGCAGAGTTTTCCGGATGTAATTGTATAGGGATTTTGCATTACTTTTGGTTCAAACAAATTATATGTGCAGTTTGGGCTATGAATTTCTGAAAACCATGTGTGTGTATATATTTATATTATATAATATATATATATATATATATAGTATATGCTGTTCTGTATTAGGACTGTTGTGTATTGGATGTTATCCTAAGTTATAGCTTAGGGAACAAGTTAAACATGAATAATTTTAAGAAAATATACCAGCACTCGCCTGGAAAGAAGATAGGAAATCACGTATTGAAGAATTGAACGAGCTCTCAATCTACCTGATAAGAATAGAGCCCTTCCCCCCCTTCCCAGGTCCGAATCAGGTATACTAACACGCACTTAACTTTACCTCGATCTACCTGGTGAAGGATCGATCCCTGGCCCCTCAGGTCCATGTCAAGTATACTAGCATACACCTAACTTTAACTCTCATCTACGTTTGTATAATAGCTACAGTCAGTCCGATTTAAATAGGAAACTACTTTTTTGACAGCTACAAAAGCTACTAAAAGCATTTTTCAAATAACTATACGTAAAGCCATGGTATTTTCAGCTGTCACTTTCCATTGGTATTATTAATAGGTTGAATAATAATATAGCAACACGTTATCAATGTTGACAAATAGTAGCTACATCACTGATTATTGGGGGATAGCTTCTTTTCTTTCACCGCCAGCACGCTGATAAAATATATACGAGTGAAGGGGAATTCAAGAGAAAATGTACCAGTATTTACGTGGAGAGAGAGTGAGAAACCATTTAGGAAAGAACACACACTGGATAATCCTTTGGGAATTTGAGTCCCATTCTTTCCATCACCAGCAATCCAGTCTAACATACCAATCTCCCCATCACCAGCAATCCAGTCTAACACACCAATATCCCCATCACCAGCCATCCACGACACACCAATCTCTCTATCACCAGCAATCCAGTATAGCACACCAATCTCCCTATCACCAGAAATCCAGTATAGCACACCAATCTCCCTATCACCAGCAATCCAGTATAACACACCAATCTCCCTATCACCAGCAACCCACGATACACCAATCTCTTTATCTGGGTCAATTTACGGTATTTCCACAAAAATAACAATGGCTACCTATGACGAGGAGGTTGAGGTTCGAATTCTTGTCAGGTGTAGTGAGGCATGTTTTTCCTAAATGAGTTTCTCTTCTCTCTTCTCGCAAATTCAGGTATATTTCTTCTAAACTCTACATTCATCCCTAAGTCATTAGTGTAATTAATTGCATAAAGCCCAGATGACTGGCATGGCGTGGAGTAAGGTTTCATTTAATTATTGATAGGTTTAAAAGTGTTCGCTAAATTGGTGAATGTCAACGTTTTCCTATTTTGTAAAAACATGTGATTCCTAACTAATTTCCATAGCTTTGGATGCCGATTTGAATACAATCGGCTGTATTGTTAAGGTCTCACGTGACGTCCGTTGTTAGAAAAAAGGCATGTGAAAGTTTTAATTATAACTAGATCGTGTTTATGATGGCTTAGTGCAGCTTTGTGTCGTAAAGAGTAACAGTGTTCATAATATATAGATTTGTGCACATCTTATTATCAATAGGTCTTTGAAAGTGTTCCGTGTACTCAGTCATAAAATACATTTCAGTAAGTTTATCATGTGTTTCTCTGATCAGTTATTGTACTAGTGTCCTGGTTTCAATCACCACATCGTTAAATAATGTGATTTGATATTTTTATTATTTCAGTTTTGGGTTATTGGCTGATACGTTTTTAGTATCGTCATGAGCAAAAATCATCACTTGAAAACCAAACTAGACGAGACTAACGCTTTGTCCACGTGACCACCAATGTGGGTTATTTGATAGTGGATGACAATGTCTTGACATATATTGAGATAAATATTTTTTTTATCAAAAATTGATATAAAAATACTATATTTTTTCCATAGGATTTTGCGTTGTTTTTATTTTTTGAAGTTTTTAATTTTATTAGGCTTTAAGAAACTGTGTAGGTGTGTTGGGGCCCAAATCTTTAAATCATGTATGAGTTGCGTCCCGGCTTTTTGAGAGACACGTACGAATTATGGCCCACTCACTTGAGAGAGTCCAACTAATTAGCAGCGTGCTTTCTATCATGCGGTCTTAAATGTAAGATAGAAACTATCATCGTCTCATGTTGACATTCCTCGTAATATCAAAACTTCCT
>CABFWB010002304.1:29583-42395 GCA_902151455.1 Timema bartmani | reverse complement strand
CACACCAATCTCTCTATCACCAGCAATCCAGTATAGCACACCAATCTCCCTATCACCAGAAATCCAGTATAGCACACCAATCTCCCTATCACCAGCAATCCAGTATAACACACCAATCTCCCTATCACCAGCAACCCACGATACACCAATCTCTTTATCTGGGTCAATTTACGGTATTTCCACAAAAATAACAATGGCTACCTATGACGAGGAGGTTGAGGTTCGAATTCTTGTCAGGTGTAGTGAGGCATGTTTTTCCTAAATGAGTTTCTCTTCTCTCTTCTCGCAAATTCAGGTATATTTCTTCTAAACTCTACATTCATCCCTAAGTCATTAGTGTAATTAATTGCATAAAGCCCAGATGACTGGCATGGCGTGGAGTAAGGTTTCATTTAATTATTGATAGGTTTAAAAGTGTTCGCTAAATTGGTGAATGTCAACGTTTTCCTATTTTGTAAAAACATGTGATTCCTAACTAATTTCCATAGCTTTGGATGCCGATTTGAATACAATCGGCTGTATTGTTAAGGTCTCACGTGACGTCCGTTGTTAGAAAAAAGGCATGTGAAAGTTTTAATTATAACTAGATCGTGTTTATGATGGCTTAGTGCAGCTTTGTGTCGTAAAGAGTAACAGTGTTCATAATATATAGATTTGTGCACATCTTATTATCAATAGGTCTTTGAAAGTGTTCCGTGTACTCAGTCATAAAATACATTTCAGTAAGTTTATCATGTGTTTCTCTGATCAGTTATTGTACTAGTGTCCTGGTTTCAATCACCACATCGTTAAATAATGTGATTTGATATTTTTATTATTTCAGTTTTGGGTTATTGGCTGATACGTTTTTAGTATCGTCATGAGCAAAAATCATCACTTGAAAACCAAACTAGACGAGACTAACGCTTTGTCCACGTGACCACCAATGTGGGTTATTTGATAGTGGATGACAATGTCTTGACATATATTGAGATAAATATTTTTTTTATCAAAAATTGATATAAAAATACTATATTTTTTTCCGTAGGATTTTGCGTTGTTTTTATTTTTTGAAGTTTTTAATTTTATTAGGCTTTAAGAAACTGTGTAGGTGTGTTGGGGCCCTAATCTTTAAATCATGTATGAGTTGCGTCCCGGCTTTTTGAGAGACACGTACGAATTATGGCCCACTCACTTGAGAGAGTCCAACTAATTAGCAGCGTGCTTTCTATCATGCGGTCTTAAATGTAAGATAGAAACTATCATCGTCTCATGTTGACATCCCTCGTAATATCAAAACTTCCTCAGTTCTTGTCGTTCAATGGTTTTGGCAAAAAATTTGGAGGATGGCTAGGTTAGGTTAAGTTAGGGCAACAGCCTGGGCGACAATTCGTACGCGGCTCTAAAAATATGGGGCCGCAATTCAATTATATCTTAAGAGGTAAACAACTCGAGCGGCCGCAACTCACCTGCAACAATAAGAAAAGCTAAAAAAGCTTGGCAAATACTAGGTGATAACCAATATAAAGTTCCTCATTTGAACACAAGGTTGTATCAGTTTACGACTTGAGTACCAACCTCGATATCTAACTTAACCTTCGTAACAGGAACACCTGTATCGGGCCCCGAGATGCAGAGGGTGTACTAAGGGAGAACCTGTACCGGGCTCCAAGATGCAGAGAGAGGTACTAGGAGGATTAATGTACTGGACCTAGAGATGCAGAGAGAGGTACTAGAAGGATAAATGTACCGGACCTAGAGATGCAGAGAGAGGTACTAGGAGGATTAATGTACTGGACCTAGAGATTCAGAGAGAGGTTTCCCATGCCTGGCATGGACGTGACTATCGTGCTAGACGGCCTGATGATGATGGGAAGATCAGGGGTAAGATCCCGGTAGGGTCTATTTAAAGTGGATCTTTTCAAATGGTTTCCCATACTCTCTCTATGCTAATGGGGGTATAATACCTCTAAAATACTTTCTTCCTGATCCCCACCTCCTTGGTGTCCCTACCATGTCCCGCGGTCCCTTTGTGTCAGGATGGTGTAGTAAGGATGGACAGGTAGTGGGAGTGGCAAATAATTGTGGGCTTCTATTAATCCTGTCGATTGAAATATATCAATTAAGCTACTAGTGTATAATGTGATGTAGGACTTAGAATTCGGTGCTATAACCTCAGCTGGTGTCGAAAGCCCGATCGTCCAGCACTGTGCTATTATCTAACCCTGACTTATAAGATGTTTTGGGGGGTCCTCCTCTGTCGAAACAACTGATGTCGTTTAAAAACACGTCCTAGTCTGAATTCTCGACTTCTGAGACAGGAAAGATGTTTGTGTGAGTTCATGGGCTTACGTCATTCCTACAGGCTCGAGATTACCGAAGACTGCAAGCTATGACATTAGCGTAATTATCATAATTATATGCGTATAAGCTGAACAGGTAGTAAGACGTGGTGATAAAAAAAAACATGATAGGGAAAGTAGAGTTTGTTGTCCAGAACACCTTGAATACCTAGATAATTAATATAAAGGGAGCGAACTATCAATATATAAGTACCAATTATTGAATTAGTTTCCCTAGTAAAAGATGTGGAATTAGTCTTTGATTTATTAATAGACATTACATTTAAAGAGACCATTGAAAAATACTCTTTATTTAATTTTGTAAATCTAAACAATCTGCAATATTTATTTTAGAATTTTAAATAGTTTGGCATCATCTGAAAAGATGAGTTTAAGTGTTTACCAATGTCATCATTAACACATTAAACATAAGTGGGCCTATTACTATAACACTAAGGTATTCAACCAGGGGCAAAAAAAAAATGTGTTGGAAGTTATTACTAAAATAATAGTCATCGGGTGACCTGGCGGTCCAGGGGTAAGGTGTCAGACTTCTGTGCTGGGGGTCCGGGTTTCAATCCTCGGTCCCGGCACAGATTTATCTGATTGCCAAACCCTTCCTTCACCTCTGACAAGACGTGTATTAATCACAACTTGTGAATGTGTGGAATGCCGGGCCTCCACCGTGGTTCGGATCCCACGTTAAACTGTAGGTCCTCCATTTCATCTCACAATCACCCTACCATTACACATTAGCGTAAGGGCGTATAACCCGAACGGGTAGTAAGACGCGGTACTAATACTACTACTAATAATAATAATATTTTAATAGTAAATTATATATTACGAAAATAAATATAACAATTATAAAGATGGGTAAGATTTCAAATATTGTACCGGCTTTTAATCGCAGAATTGACTTCAATAACTTGATAATCCTTATCTGCTGTAAAAGTGAGAAGACTTGATACTGGTGCTGCTAAATGTGTATTCGTGTCTGATTTTAGTGGTGATAACAGTTTGACAAAGCCGATCAATACACTAATAATAAATATGGTAGTAATAGTAATACATTATAGTAAATAATCAATACTATTTGGTTGCTAGAATGATGTAATATTAATATTTTAGTAATAATAATACCCGCCTCGGTGGCGTAGTTGGCTGACGCGCCAGTCGTGTTGAGCCAGACCACCGAGGACGGGGATATCGAGGTTCGAATCTCGGTTGGGTGAACTGGGGAGGGGGGGGGCGTGAAATGGTTTTCCACTCTCCCTCCACGCAAATGCGGGTTCACTTCCTCTAAATTCAACCTTCCCAATTCCTAATCCATTAGTTAATCCATTAGTGTAATTAGTACTTAAGCGTATAACCCGAACGGGTAGTAAGACGCGGTGCTAAAATTAAATTAAATTAAGTAATAATAATTTTCTACACGAGTATTATTAATTTTCAGAAATCTCAGAGTATTTATGAAGTATTTTAATATTGTTTGATATAGTTTCCAACAAAATGTGGGCGAAAATTATCAAAAGTTTTCTGTCTAGTTAAAAAGTTTAAAAACCCACTTCGGTGGCCGCATGGTCTAGCGCGTTGCTCTCGTGATGGACTAGATTGCCAATGACGGGGAGATCAAGGTTCGAATCTCGGTCGGGTGTACTGAGGGTTTTCTCCTAAATGGCCTTCCACTCTCCCTCCAAGCAAATGCGGGTACACGTCTTCCTTGAACTATAACCTTCCTCATCCCTAAAACCATTAGCGTAACTAGTAGGCCTACATAAGCGCCAAATGGGTAGTAAGACGTGATTTTAAAAAAGTTTACATTTTGAGTTTAAATTTAAAAAAAATATCTACCGATACTTTACGGGAAAATGGTAACTTCTGATATTAAAGCAAAATATTACAAACCTATATCTAGTCGTCCTCAAATAAAGTCATTTGTTGATAGGGACACGACAGAAAGTTTTAAAATAATTTGGGATTGTTTTATAGGGTTTTGTGTAAATAGTCACACCTTTTTTGTAGAAACATTTTAAACTTGAAATTTAAACTTTTTAACTCGTCAAAGCTTTCGCCTAAATTTTGATGAAAACTTATTAAAACATCAAATCAATTCATAATTAGTCCGACATTTCTAAAGGTCTGCAAAGCTTCTCGCTGCTCTCCCATGTAGCATTAATTGCATCTCTGTTGTCTGGCAGGGGTAAGGGGGGTCAACACTGCATTAATTGCATCTCTGTTGTCTGTCAGGGGTAAGGGGGTCTAACACTGCATTAATTGCATCTCTGTTGTCTGTCAGGGGTAAAGGGGGTCAACACTGCATTAATTGCATCTCTGTTGTCTGGCAGGGGTAAAGGGGGTCAACACTGCATTAATTGCATCTCTGTTGTCTGGCAGGGGTAAGGGGGGTTAGCACTGCATTAAGTGCATCTGAACCCGAGATTTCTGACACAGTTCTTGCGTGATACATCCCCATTATCGTAATTAAACTGTTTGAAAGGAGTAAAATAGCCAATCTAATTATAATAATTGTCGTTCTCTGTACACAGCACCAATGTCACAGTCAGCCTAACTATCGAGTACACCTCATTCCTCAAGTGTCCGTACAATACCCGACATGGGACAGTGCAATGCCAGGAAGAAACTGAGTGTCTGATGAAAGTGATATTATCTGTGCTGCATTCAGACTCCTGAGAACCTGTTGGTACTCTCTATATTTGGTTGTGATTCTTCAAGACCACGGGGTAGAAACCACTGAACATGGATATGGAGTTTAAAAATCTCTCTTATACGGTCCGAAAATGGGTCAAATTTGGTAAGTACTATCTTATTCTAATATTCTTATTTTTAAATATGTAATATTAGGATCGGTCGGCCCATGAACTAAATGGAGGGCTCATGTCGTACTTCCTCCACGAAAATGCAGGTACATTTATTATAAATTACACCTTCATCATCCGTACCTCAATACTGTATGGTAATTAAAATGCTTATATCCCGGAAGACGAAATGGGGGAAAAATTGTAGTTTTATTCTTTAGTTTTAGATGAATATTGCAATAAGTATGCGAAGCCACATTCACAGAATCTCTAATAATACTATCCTAAACTAGTTTACGATTTCCGCTCACCAACGTGCAGTAATATTATATAGGTACATGCATCATATTCATACATAAATTACAGTACTGGGTACACCTAACCTCTAGTGTTAGTGATTAGTTTTTAAAATTAATATGTAGTATAAAATATAGACCCACATCAATGGGCATACGGAAAAAAGCGTCAAGCTCATCTTTATGGTGATTGTAAGTTCTGGGTCCAAATCCCGGCAGGTTATATTGTTAAATGTGTCAATGTATATGTATGTATAACAGGTAAGCCCGGGTATGAGCCCCACATTTACATAAAAATATATTTATCAATAAATGAGTTTATAAAATATAAATTAATACATATATCATCTTACATATTTAATAATCTTCAAGGGAAAAAAATATTGTTGCAAAATAATTCGATAGTTAATATGTTTTAAGGAAAATTCCAACCGTCCTTTTTTTGCCTTTATATATTTATGTACTAATTATACTAATGAGCTAGGGCTGAGGAAGGTTGAATTTTATAGGAAGTGTATCCGCATTTGCGTGGAGAAAGAGTGGAAAACTATTTTGTAAAAAACCCCTTCAATACACCTGACCGAGATTCGAATCTCGATTTCTTCATCGGCAGTTTAGTCTACTGCTAGAGTGGCGCCTTAGACCATTCGGGAACCGCAGTGGGGTTTTCTTCTTATTTTTTTACTATTAGGAGTAAAACACAATAAAGGAGAAAGATTTAAATATGAGTAGGGAACAATTTAAGAACAGTTTATCAAGAGTAAAAACATGAAAAACTCTTTTGGAAATAAATGTTACACTTTCAGGTATTTTATGAGATCATGTAGTGCCTAGGAAGGCTTACTTCTTCTGTGAAGTTCAAATTATTCGCACGGGAACACACTGTTTCAATATTTATTAGGTTGGGCGTTAAGAAAGTTACATAGGCCTATATTGTTTATCAAGGCCAGGGGTTACCAAATTGTGGGTCACATAACCTTTGTGGCCCTCAAGCTATTTGTGCGTGACCCTCAACTGTTTATACAAATTATAATACACAATTGAGACAAGAACTATTTTGTAACAGATTTTAAAGAAGTTAAATAATTATATTATTTTGTGTTTATAAATGACCTGTTTTAAATAGAAAATACATGCATGTAAGCTACCTTCCTCATCCTTCTCACTTATATCAAGCCTGTAATGATACTGTTTTGGACTCCCCTCATATATTAAAAAAGTCATGGATGAAGTGTATTTTTCTTAAAAGTACTGTATGTAAAGTTTCCTTTTAATACTGTATCCATAGAAAATCACGCACGTTTAGAAGTAATTTCAATACACTACGTTTTAAAACTTTTTTTCTTTAAAAGATCAACTCCGTCGTATAGGAATGATCTTGTGACACGCTGTCTCCCTCTATCCAATAGGAAGCCAGCCTTCATAACATCAGGTCGCCAGGAGTTTTTCTATTAGTTGGTTTTGACACTGGTGATAAGGGGTCCAAGAGGCAAGGGGTAGGTCATTTATAAGCTGTTTGCGCGTATGAATACACACAGTGCCAGTAACTTAAATCCACAGAGTACACAATAATATATTAAAGAGTAAATCACAGAAAAAATCTGTAATTTAACAAAAACTGTATCACTTAATATAATATCTTGAGTGCTGAAGTTGGAATCATTTAAATAAATCGTGTGCAACATCAAAAGTCTTGTTCATTTAATAAGATTAAATATCAGAGATAATCAGATCAAATAACCGCGGGCAAGTGCGCAGTAAGGCATGCTCGCGTCGTCATCATCGTAAAACCCAATATTGTTATAAATAGTGCTCAACAACAGGGCAATATCACATAAATGATCCGATGTAATTCAATAGCATAATAATTGGCGCCCAATCGCGGGGAAATTAAATTCAGTATACCTACAATTGGCGTCCATCACGGGCCAATATAACTCCGATATCAAAATGAGCCGTTAGTAATCTTAAACTTAAACTACATTGGTAAATTTGAAAAATTAGATAATTTAAAACCACCATGACTTCTCATTAAATTCCTATCTAAATCAATGGTCGAAAATAACTTTTAATCCAAATTTTAGAAATAAATCTAATGATAATTCGAAGTCCTCTATTTTCTCTATTTTCCTGAGTTACATTTTGAAACTAAAATGTTCAGACCTTAATGTTTATTTAGAATAATATCTAAGCTCACGTGCCAAATTTCAGTTCTCTAACACAGAGAGAAGTAGTTGTTTGTATTAGTTTTGGAAAATTTGACCACCTCACTCTTGCAATTTCTCTAATGTCTTCTTATAAATTTCCATTTTTATTTGGTTATCTGGAGGGGTCCTTCTACCTTTTCACCAAATTAAAATTTTCTAACACATCTAAATTGTTTTTATACCCATTTCCCCTATTTTCCCTTATTTCCCGTACTTTCCTTTGACATTTTGAGACCCTTCTGAATATTTTAAGTGATCCATTTACCTTCCTTCCAAATTTAGAGTTTCTACCACACCAAGAAGAAATTGCTTCTATTAATTTTGGAAATTTTAAACCCTTATCCTCCTCACCATTTGTCCAACTACCACTTAGAAATGTCAAATGTTAAGACTTAGATGGTTATCCAGAGATTTCCTTCTACCTGCATGCCAAATCTAAATTTTCTACCACAGTTAAAATCTTCTCCTTATTTCCCGGAGGCCCATTTTAAAATTTCAAGTTTTTAAATGTTTATGATTATTTGAAGTGGTCCCTTTACCTGTGTGCCAAATTTTAATTTTCAACCTCATCAAAAAATATTTTTCAAATTTTAGTCCCCCATTTCCCGGAGCCCTGCCCCATTTTGAAATGTATAGTTTTTAAATTTGTCTGGTTGTAAAGGTCAGTATCCCTACCTTCCTGTCAAATTTCTGTTTTACAGATAATCTATAAGTAGTATAAGTATTTTTCGGACACGTACACTTACTTTCTGGTTTATAAATATAAAGATAAGATATTTACAGATTAGAACAAAACTTTCAAAAATAATTTTTCAGTAATCTACCCCTAGGAAGTTCTCTTTGGAAAACAAATTAACTTATTTATCACAATAAACACTTCAAATAATTATATATATATATATATATATATTTATTTTTTTTTTTAAGGAGAATTGATCAAGCCATTTAAAAAAATCAAATTATCAAAAATCATTTATTTGTTAGGGTGTTTGTAGAAATAAAATAAAAGTATTATTTACTATAAAAAATCCTTGATAATTAATCAATTTTTAACTAAATCTTTAAGGGCATTTTCTAAAAACTTCAAATTTTCTAAAATTGGTAGTAAGTAAACTACTTTTAAATTTATTTATTTTAGAAAAATCAACATAATTTATTATCTATCATGTAAAATAATATAATATGATTTGTTTAAGGAAAACAAATACACATAGGCCTACATATTTATAGGGTAAAAACTTAACAGATAGACAATTTGATACAAATCGTTGAATACATTTTTTAAATATCCAAATTAAAAAAAAAATCATTCATAAATTAACTACCCTTAAACGATTTTACCCCTAAAAACAAATACACAGTTTTACTTTTCATTCCAAACACTTTCCATCTTTAAAATTTAAGCAAAATCTTTAGTTAAGAATTAATAGCCAAAGCTATTATTTATGCTTATTAGTGGGGATTACTCCACCTAGATATCATATTCTGAAAATTGAAAAATGACACCTGGACACGGGTTCGATTCCCGTGTCCAGGTGTCCTTTTTCAATTTTCAGAATAAAATCTTTAGTCATTTTTGAAAAATTTCCATTTTTTAAATATTTCTAATCAGTAAGCTACCCTTAAAATAATGTTTACCCAAAAAAACAAGTATACAGTGCTGTCAGGTAAACACTCCCTTGATATAAATTTTAAGCCAAATCATTTTTGGAAAATTTGAATTCAATAAATTACTCATCAGTAATCAGTAAACTACCCTTAATTTGAAGTTTAAGTTCAAAATATTAATATATCCGAGGTATAGCCCTATTACATATAAATATCCAGTTTGAATAAAACCTATCAAACCACATCCAAGCTCAGGGAGAGAAAGACAAACAAGAGAGCATACAAAATGGAAAAATTCAATTTTGGGGGATCAGAGTCGCATAAAACGCAAAGAATCGCCATAATCTCTAAATCGAAAACTTTCACGATTACAATAGTTTCTCTTTATATATGAAATTAAAATGAATGCATATTTTGGCACACTTTAATTGTATATAAGCCCCCTAGTAGCACACCGAAAACCCCCACACAAACGCGGGATATCCTGATCCATGAATGCACATACACCAACAGTGGTTGTACAAGTCATTAGCTGAATCTTGAAGAATGAATAAGTTAAGGCCCCGACACAGACTCCATATCCGTAGGTCCGTAGTCCGTACTCCGTGTTCCTGGTCCATAAGAAATTCTACTCGTGATTACAGAGTCAATATCCGTAATCACGTGACCGTTTGAACCAATGAGATAGTAAGAGACTTCGTCCAATCAAAACATTCGAAAGAAAATCGTCTACAGCAGCGGTTCCCAAACATTTTGAATCGCGGAGCACTTTTCAGGAGAGAAATTTGTCACGGAGCACTATAGTTGTCTTGATGCTAAAGGCATGCACATTAATTTTTTGCTATATTTACCTAACTGCATTTTTTAAAGTTGTTAGTCGATATTTTATCGTATAGTAAAAGCACTAATTATTTTTAGATTTCTAAATAACTAAAATTTTGATCTAAACTTAATTTTTCCTATTGAAAAACATTAAAAATTGTAACTTTAAATATCGTTTTCTCAAAACAACAATTTTGCACATAGGTGTATTTGGTATAAGGGCGACGATATTTTCACATAGACTATACATAGATAGATACTAAACCGAATTACAGCAGTATTCACGATGGAAACGAATGTTTAAGCATTTGGGCATGTTAAACATAAGTTTTATTTCATTATAAATGTTATTTTCTCCCTTAATTTCAGAAAAATAAGGAACTTAGCAACATAAATGCAAAACAACAACAAAAAACATAAATTAACCTAAAGCAACACATTTGATAACGAATTCAAAGCAGGTATTGTAAATCCACAATATGTTACCCACACAGATGGTGTTAAAACCATTTTCATGGTTGAAAAAAAAAGTCAATTGGCATAAAAAAAAGAACGATAAAGTATAAACCACAAACTTAAATTCCAAAGAGGGATGGGACTGCTGTGTTTTGATCTGCACAATGTGGGTGTATCTGGTTGAATTTGGGACAGGTGCAACCGAATATCTGGCTGGCTCTGCATTGTTTTAGTAGCCACATTGGCAGAGAGTCCTGATCCACTTAAGTAAGTTATTACAAAGGGAAAAAGGATTATTTTTGCTCTGGCTGACAAAATTTCAAATTCGTCTCATAGCTAACAACAAAATTCTGATATTGACTTTTTAGTTGCAAAATTCTCTTCTACCAAATAATCTGATGTCAAATCATTCAAGCACTCATACTGCTCCGATGCCAGGTTGGTTTTTCCGACATTCAAATAAATAACATTGCACTACTACTTGAATTGTTTTGACTCTCGACTGTATACTGACTGAACTTCAACTGACTGAAGGTGCAAAGAAACACAAGTTTTTAACATGCAATAGAAACTTACCAGAAAATTTTGGAAAGGTGTTGAAGCAAACAATCGTATCTGAAAGCGCGAGGAAGCTCTCAGAGAGACGGGGTGAACTGGCACCCTCTAGTCTCTCTCTCTCTCTCTCTCTCTGGTTTCACTGCGTGCAGTCTGTAAATAATTTCTACCCAATACTTACCTATACACAGTTCATGGACGCACAAATTCACAGTTTTTATGTATTGTCACATTTTATTTCCAATCTATTCGCGGAGCACTTGGAGATGCTTTGCGGAGCACACTTTGAGAACCGCTGGTCTACAGCAAGGAGCGAGCGTCAAGCAGCCAGCTGATTATAATATAAGAATTAAAGAAACCAAAAACAACTTTGTCGAGAAAACTTCCAGTACATACTAAAATGTAGGTTAAATACAATCACAAGAAATATATTTATAGCTCGGTTTTAACTATCAAACTTAAAATAAATGTTTGCAATAGCCTGAAAATGCAGAACAGATGCGCTAGTATTTTGGATGAAAACAAAATAAGCACGTTTAATATTTTTAATAATAGGAGTGTTGAACCTACAAAAGCAAGGCCAATATTTCTGAGAACTTGGTATTTCTCAGAAAACATTTTCCTAGAAGCCGCTCTTCCCAGGGTGCTCCACGTGTAGCCATCTTTTCATTTTGTATATGTTTCCATAGCGACGGATTCTATCACTGCCATTCGTTCTTTTATTTCAATGCGCATGTACATAATTTACTCGGCTGTGATTGGTAGTCCGTATGAAGTTAAAGTTGGACAACTTCTACGGAGTAAGGACTTACTGATAAGAATTCTGTGGCCAGAGCAATTTGATATTGTGGCATCGATTTCTTACGGACCACGGACTACGAACCACGGACCTACGGATACGGAGTCTGTGTCGCGGCCTTTACTCTTACACGAGCTTAATCTGGAACAACGAACATCACTTAACTTATTAGAAACCTAACGCATCACACCTACTTACAACGTGAATACTAACATCAAATAAAACGTTTCAAATTTCATAAGCCATCACCCGAAGAACAACACTTTTAGGTTTTTGACAGCTAAAACAGCTAAATACCTTTTAAAGCTTCCAAAACTTTGGCTTGATTGAAAGTTTTTGCTTCTGGTCGTAGTCGATAAACAGCCATAAACGATTAACACTTAGTTTTGTATGCATTTTAAGTTTATATACACAATACTTGAGAATGTGTGAAATATTTTGTGTGTGGTACAAGCCTATAATATTAAGTGAATGACATTACTTTTCCTTTCAGTCGATTAGTAAATAATCAACTTTGTTGTTTGTATTTTCTTTAAATAAACATCAGCGTAACCATTTTAAGGCAATGGGAGGGTTCAGCAACGTAAACATTAGATGCGAACAATGTGATAGCTCTTCGGTGTGATATGTACAAACATCATCATTATTATTAGCACCGCGTCTTACTACCCGTTCGGTTTATACGCACTAAGGGTTCGGCCAGACTGACAAGCTTGAGAGCGAGTGAGCGCGTGATTAGCAGATAGCTCTTGTTAGTTGTTGACGAGGAGGCTCCGAATCTCGGCTCAGTGAACTGAGGGGGGTTTTAACAAGTGAATTATTGTTGTGGTTTTCTCATCCTCTCTCCACGCTAATGGTGATTCTTATTTGTAAAGGCCTACTTTGATAATATTGAAGTATTTTAACATATCAGTTTTACATATATATGT
>CABFWB010002304.1:0-21733 GCA_902151455.1 Timema bartmani | reverse complement strand
TTTTTTTTTACTAAAATAACTAAACAGTGAAATCTTGGTAAATAATTATAGCCATGTTAAAGAATTATAAAATTGTGAGTGAGATAAGTCACTTTACTTCCCTCTTTCATTTGACAGGCAGAAAAGGGGTTGGAGGGGTGGGTGGGTGTTGGAGGTGGTGTTGCGCAATGACCGTTCTAGTTTTTATCTGAGAAATGGCAGATCAACAAAAATATTTACGTTAGCAAACTGTTCGCGAATCATAGTTGTTTTTCCTTAGCAGCGCGTCTTACTACCCGATTCATAATTCATACAGTAATATACTCAGCTATAATTTCTGGTGTTTTTGGTATATTTCACGCTTCATATACCTTTTTAAGTAGACGGAATAAATAGTTGATATATGGTAATTTGTTGATGCACCTTTTTAAATATTCAGTAACTAAATTTAGTCTATGTATTCAAAACGCCTATTTATAAGTCATTGTGTAGCCTATGTGTCGGTGTTATGTTTCACACGTAGCATTTATTTTAATAGTCATGCATATTTATTTAATACATTTAAAACTCTCATTTATAAGTTTTTGTCATTTTGTCAATGTTGTGTAGGCTATTTTTCTTTGCATTTTTAAAAATGGAGAAAATATATCGAAGAAAACATTCTTCTAGGCCCAATAAAAAACGGAGAGATTTGGTCTTTAAAAAATGGCGAGAATCTCAACTAAAAGAATTTGTTTCAATAGAAAATAGTTTGTGTATACAGCCAGAATGACAACAATGAATGCAATCTTGATTATTATGAATTAATAGTCTAAAATATTACACCGACACATGAAAATTGCAATAATCAAAACTTTGACATAATTGGTAAAAGGATTTTTGAGATTTCGTACTTTTTGAAAGCATTCAGTTCATTTACACAACACGGGTCACTTGGCTTCAAATGGAAAAATGGGAAACTAAAGAAAGAAATAAGGCAAAAGGACTGTGAAGCTGCTTTTATTTCAAGTGTAACGTTTGTGACATAGAGAAAGATTCACTTGCAAGAAATAACAGCAACTATAAGCATGCCATGGATGAGAAGCCGAACTTATAGCAAGCATTACAAAAGAGTTTGTGATGCTTTGTTTGTTATTTTAGGTAAAGTACCCTTATTTGTTTTTGTGTATAATATATTTGTGTGTGTTGGAATCGCGCACTATGGAGAAAATCTACTTTTGTATTATTGTGTTGTTTTAGGTAAGGTATCCTTATTTGTTTTTGTTTATAATATATTTATAGGTAAAGCAAGTCTTGATTAAAGGCGCCTTTTGATAGTCCAAAAAAATAACATTTTCGGACCACATTTAATTTTTGGGGACATGTGTTATTAAAATAAATTTGTCTCCCACTTTTGAACAACATTTTATAAAAATGTGTTAGTTTTATTTCTGTGTGTACAATACATAGCTTATTTTAATTGTGCTTGTTAAATTAATCGTAGTATATATAAATACAGAAATTTACATGTTCATCATTTGAAGACAGTGGAGATAAACAATAAATAACATTGTTTCAGAGCTAAGCATATACATTTTTATTCTATTACTCTAAACACTACCTTATTTTGCTGTTTTTATTTCACATTATACAGTAGAGTCTCACTAATCCGGCACTATTAAAGACTAGGAGTGCAGGATTATTGGAATATTCGGATTACTAGATTATATAGGGAAATTCAAGGTAAATAAAATAAAGCAATACATATGTAGGTAGTATATATTTACATATTACATATTTCTTTAAGACAACTATCTTACTTAACTAATTTATCTTAAGATAGTCCTTAATTGATGTTTGTTTTTTTGCAACTTGTAGTCCTTGTTTAAAAACTTTTTCTCGGAGGTTTCGAAGCACTATAACATCCTTAGCAGATACACCGTTTTCTTCAGCCCATGTTATACAGGTATTGAAACAGTTGAACGCCGTATCTGGTTTTATTTTCGGAGCAGTAGTTGGTGGCTCTAATATTTCTGTAAGGCTTTTTCCTCTTCTTGTAGTACCTCTTCACATATTTCTTCATCTGTTATCATTTGCTCTCTTTCTTCAGTGTTCCCTTCAAACCAAGAATTTAAGTCTGCCTCGCTTATCTCGTGTCCTCTTTCTGAAAAACTTTGCAACCAATCAGCAATAGGTAGATCTTCTTCTGCAGCCCATTCTTCTGTTTCTTGTGAAGTGTTCATCGTAGGCCATAGTTTTTCCCACGATGATTGGATTAAGCTAGGTGAAACAAAGTCCCATGAGTGAGCGAGGGAGAATACAACATCCTTCAAGTTCAATTCTTGAGCAACTGCTTTATGTCACCACCCTGAGAGATGATGTGAAGGAGCAACTTATTTTTATACAATGACTTTACTTTTTGTATGGCATTTTGGTCCATAGGCTGCAAGAGAGGTGTGCAGTTCGGTGGTAAGAACATGGTTTGGATCTTCCCATCACTTGATCTAAGTTCTTGTTCATTTGGGTGGCCTGGAGCATTGTCAAGTACGAGTAAAGCCTTTTCGGGCAAGTGGGGTCTTTTCATAAACCTCTTCACTTCTGGGACAAATTCTTCATGGAACCACTGACTAAACACTTCTCTTGGTTCTTGTAGCAGACGGGCAGACAAACATTCTTGAAAGCTCTGGGATTTTTAGCTTTACTAATCACCAACAAATTGAGTTTGTGCCCTCCGGTAGCATTTGAACATGGCATAAAGGTGATTCTGTCTTTACTCACTTTACGGCCTGGTGCGCTCGCTTTTTGAGAGGCTACAAATGTTTTATTGGGCAACATCCTCCAGAACAAACCGCTCTCGTCTGCATTGTAGACTTGGTCCGGAAGAAGAGCCAGTTCCTCTACTTTTTCTTTAAAACGTAGGATAAATGGCTGCACTGCAGATTCGTCGCTTGAGAGTTTTTCACCTGATATGGATAACAAACGGATACCAAATCTCTTTTTAAATTTATCCAACCACCCAATAATGGCACGAAAATTATCTTTTTTGGTAATTTTCTGATAAAACTCGATTGCCTTCACTTTCAAAATTTGGGTGTGTGTTTAGAACGCTCTTGCATGAACTACATGTAGAGACCGTTTTCCATCTTTAGACAGTCACCAGCTCGTAATGTTTCACGCTTTCCTGGTCCAGACTCCATCGTCTTCACGTGTTCCACTATCTTCTGTCTGTTTTTTCTTAAGCTCGTGCACAGTAGCACGCCCAACTCCATACTCTTTCTCCAGTTTGCACAATTTTTCTCCACTATCTAACTTCTTTAAAATCTCCATTTTCTCTTTCAATGTTAAAGTCTTATGATTCCGTTTGCTCGACATTTTGACCTACGCTATTTTGATGACAAATCACTCACGCAGTGGAAGGTACGTACTTAAGCGATAATGCGCGCGCAGCAGTAAGTATACGTGCTAACGTGAGTAAGTTTCAGCTCACACTGAGGGAGGAAGGAGCGCGGGCGGGCGTAGGTAGTAATGGAGGAGAGGAGAAGGCGCAGGCGGAGAGAGCGGTGCGGTGGCGTAGAGTGCCGGACTACTGGACGTGCCAATGTACTGAAGTGCCGGATTAGTGAGACTCTACTTATTTAGTTAAATTTATATATTTAAATAAAACAAAATAATTAATTAACTTTACACTTCTTTGAAAGGCTAGATTGTGAAAAAAATAAGAAATTCAATAGTCCTACATTAAAAATGTTTGCAGCTCTTTCTCTAGAAACGGACTACTGTACTTTTATAACAGTTCTCTATTCCCTCCCCCGCTTTACCTCCTACAAATCAAACTAGCTGTTACTCAATCGCAAGGGCTCAGAGGCTAAATAGACCTAGCCACCATTTGTGTTCTGTTATCGCTTTCGGATAGCATTTCAAAGTCCACACGATAGGGATGCTGACTATTTATACCTGTCCAGGCCATACGCCTATGTAAATTTTGCTAATGTGTTAGGGGTGAAGAATGTTGAGTTTCGAGAAAGTGCAACCACATTTGCGTGGAGTTAGATTGTAAACCCATTTAGGAAGAACAACCCTCAATGCAGCCGACCAGGATCGAACCCTGATCTGCCTGTCATTGGCAGCCAATCTATTGTGAGAGTGACTTCTTCGTCCATGCAGCCACAGAAGCGGGTGGCACGTCAGTTGATCACTGTCATTAAACATTTAGTTGTTTTTTACTAGCTACATCACATTATTAGTTGTCATAAACTTATCTCTGGCCACTATAATCTTATATACAACTGACAACAATTACGGTGAAAGATTTAATTGCAATGATTTCTTTGCGTCATTTAAAAATATCCCGTGCCCTGAGTTTGAAAAATTATCTAGTGCTTGCGTAATATATACTGACAACAAAACTAAATAAAACTTTTAGTGCTGAGTTATTGTTGCCAACTAAACATAAAGCGCATAGTTTGGATCGGAGCCAAATTTATATCAGGTTGACAAAGACTTTAAAATCTAGTAGTCTAATAAACTATTTAAACTAATAGTTATAAACATTAGTGTTCCATTTGGGCTACTAGAGAGGCGTTTTGGTCAAATAAGCTTCGCCATAAATAAAAATACGGCCACAGATAATCATAAATTTGAACTATAAATAGAAATATTTGCATAATTCATACACTAATTACTTAATATGTAGTAACACTCTATTTGAAATCTAGTGGATTAGTCTATTTTATCTATTCGATAAACTTCTTTTGAAAAACAAGCTTATTTAGTGTTTCCAGGCGCAAGCTATTCTAGCTCCAAAAATGAATCGAATAATAAAATTAACTACTCTGTTTTAGACCAGCTCGGAGCACCACCCCGCATTTACATATTCTTAGGCTATTTTTTTAATTCCCTTAATTCATTCATCTTACCCATCCACGATCTTCGATTAAAATTGAAGCACCCATAATTTCGCTGCGTAGTTTGAACCAACCTAAATTGTGTAGTTGGACCCACTTACAGGTAAACAGTCTGCAAAACTTTATCATATAAATGACTGTCATGACAGGTTGCACTACGGTGATACCAAGAATACCAAAGATTCCATCAAATCTGCCCTTTCCAGTTTAAACGCATGCAAATTCCTATCGAGGTTTGCTTTGCGATGACCATCAATAAAGCGCAAAGATTAAACCTGAAGGTGGACGGCGTTGGTCTCCGCAACGAGTGTTTCTACCATGTGACGTGTTTCCGTGGTGATAGTTCTATCAACAACTATTAACTGCTTGCTTCTGATGGTAAAACCACTAACGCCGTTTACAAAGAGGTCCTGACTTAAATTTTGGTATTTTGTTTTCCAAAATTAACACAAATATTCTGTGGGTTTAATCTTAAACAGAAATAATTACTTTACATCGAGTTTTTTGAGCCTGACAATATTATACTACTATAAAGCCACCATGGCTGACTCACTCACTAACTCACTCACTCACTCACTCACTCACTCACTGACATTAATGTTTACCCACTTCCAGATGAGCTAGAAACTTGAAATTTGGCAAACTTATAGCTTCTAGCTTGTAACCGACGGGAAAATTCCAAAAGTTTAAAAAAAAAACTAGCCCTTGAAAAAAATAAAAAATGGCGGAGCAACTTTAATTTCGGTGTGGACCTTTCTTTTGAGGTCTCTTGTGGATAAACGGTAAGACCTATCAAAAAACGGATTGACCAGCAGCCATGGATTTGTCAAAATCCACAAGTTTGGTCCTATTACTTTTTGTCTTATCCCCATCGGCTATAATTTAGATAGAGATATTTTGGGTTTAGATCAATTTTGCTCATTTCCACATATTTTTTAATTTTCTGACACACTTATGGGACAGCTATAATCATAAAATTTGGCAGGCATATTGGAACATCCAATTGCTATAAGCGTTCCAAATTTGATGATTATAGCTGCCCTAAAAGTATGGAGAAACTAAAATAATGTGTGAAAAATACAATACAATACCAGTAACTAAGTTGTTACGTTCAAAACAACACTGGAATTACATTAGTTTACATCCACGTGCAAAGAAAATTCACTGGGGGTTTGGGAGCGAAGCCCCCAACGAGCAAAGCGAGTATCTTTTATAAACGCTAAAGTTTAATTATGGTAATCTTTACTTAATACGTTGCGTGATTTATTCTCTGTACGAGAAATCAAAAACTGTGGAACTATATGTTTGAATGGACATGTTTTTTAAAACCAACACTAACGCGAGCGAAGCTGTAGACAAAAGTTAGCTCTTAATAGATGCGTTTGACTTGAGCAGTTAGTGAGATGTGATGAGATATATTTATTTATCTTGTTTTGACCCGACTAAAAACTTACCACAGGCAGTGAATAGTAGTAATGATTCATTTTACTAATTTATTAGATTGTTTCACACCACAAATAATACGTAGCTTAGGTTGGTAGGTCCGTAATACATTCGAACCAGACGTTGCATAATGATGAGGATTACTGTAGTCTCCATGAGCAAAGAGTGAAAGTGAGACTTATGAAACAAATTTACTATACTTAAACCAAACACAGCAAAAAAGAACAGTAACTAATTTTAAATTAAATTAAATTTTACTAACCTGTTATCAAGCTAATAATGTGAAGACCATCTCATTTCAAAGCTATCTCTCATTACAGCATAATCATGTATCTAATTACATGAGTAATAATCCATGAGGTAGTAAGACGCGGTGCTAAAAAAAACAACAACATGAAAACTTTGTAAAGCTATTCAGACCTTGAAATATATGAATGTCAATAATATGCTCGACTGGAAGTTTTAGGAAAGTCAAGACAAGGGGGGATAGGAACCAGTTACGGATATCTCTCCTCCATTATTTTATATCACAGTTCCCTGATATTTGTAACATTATTGACAAAATAATATATTTGGTTCATAGCTGCGACAATAATGGCAGAATTTTGATCCATGCCATTTATATAATATGTGACCCTCTGAGAAATGTGACATTAGTAAAAAAAAAGCTGTCAAAAAAACGTTTTACATGTTAGTGTATTTTTACTGGGCTCCTAGTAGCTGAGGAAAATGATCTAAGTTAGATTCCAAAAGGTGTTCTGTTAAGTCACTGTCGCCAGGCTGTGGTCGTGTAGCATGGCCAACCTAATATAAATCAGGGGTTTGTGTGCTGGTGTCTGGTGTCTTGACGATTAGTTCACAAGTAAGTTCGTAGCTCAATACACACTCCTCTAAATCCAAAAGTTGATTGGATACAATATTGTCTTTATGAGCTAGGAAAGACCGATACATTTTTTTAAAAGAAGAAAAGTTTGTGCCCCTATATGTCCAGTGGAGGACAGGACCACACAAAATGTCCCCAGAGGCCTGGGGTACTGGGTGAGGGATAGTGATTTTGGGAGCCCCCTTTCACACAAAATAGTTGCAACAATTTATGTCCTATGTGTATTTGTATTAACATAGGTAAACTATATCCAAGAAAAAATTATAAATAAGTTTCCTTCCATTACTGAGATACATTTTTCCTATGTTTACAAGTCTAGCTACCCCTTTAAAGGAATTGGGGGAAGGGGAATGAGAGAATTAGACTACATTGAAAAAAAACACACATTTCCTTTTAAGTACGTGTCCATCCTTTTGAGCAACACTGAAGGGGTGATTTCTCTTTTGCTACCTTTTCAGGACATCTACACCTAACACACTAAAGGGAGTGGGATGGTGTAGTACTCGTATAAAGAAAATGTATAAAAGTGGGAAGCTATTAATAAAACACACCATAATACACCCAGCTGAGATTCGAGCCCAGGCCTTCTCATCACCGTAAAACCAGACACCCTAAGTATCCACTGATGTGAGTGAACGCATCAAAGATGATATGATTCACAACTTCTGGGAGAAAACTACACTTCTTAATTAAGGCAATGAAAATGAATATGATTGAAAGCAATAACAATGATTATATTTCAACTCTTCACGCAATCATTGCTACCCAACCTCTTCTGTGGACCTCCCATGCGTGTGATGGTTGTAACATTGTAGTTGAACACTGTCCTCACATGGTATTGAATGACGTACTTGACCCGAGTCCAGGGTTCTTGGTGCCGGTAAAAAAACACCTGATACATTACAATCCATCTGTTGGCGTAGTACTATTGCATCACGCCAGGATGTCATTTACTTTACTTACCATTTCGGAAGAACATTATTTTGATGTTTTTGTTTGACAACTACTATTAGAGACAGAAAACTTTCCACGGAAAATGTCACATTAGTTTTCTCCATAAAATTTTCTATCGATTAAAATGGAACAAATGCAATCGAAACATTTCAAGCTTTAATGTTTATACTTAAGCTAATTTATCCTAAGGACTGGTATTAAACTTTTAAAATATTGGTGTAAAAAATTTATCAGGGCTCCAGCAAGTATTTTTCCTGGTGCAAGGGCTCCTCCGGCCTAAAAAGGTTGAGAACCCTTGGTCTAGTCAGGGGTATCCAAATGGCGGAGCGCACAAACATTTTATATGGACCTAGGGATGTGGTATTGAAAGAAAAATATTGATACCATACTAGTATAGAAAGAAAAGTATCGATAAGAGTAAGTATCGCTATAGAAATTTTAATCTGGAAAAATGTGTTTTTTAATCTGTATTAATACTCTCTTACCCACTTCGGAGGCCGCGTGGTCTAGCGCGCTAATCTCATGTTGGACTAGACTGCCGAAGACGGGGAGATTGGGGTTCAATCCCGGTCGGGTGCACTGAGGGTAGTTTTCCTAAATGGCTTTCCACTCTCCCTCCACGCAAATTCGGGTGCATATCCTCTAAATTGGGATTTCTTATTCCCTAGCTCATTAATGTAATTAGTACATAGGCGTATAACCTGAACGGTTAATAACACGTGGGGCTAAAAAATCTCAAATTTTGCATCATCATTTTATTTTCATTTTTATTTAAACACTGAAAATTGTAATGGTCTTTAATACTTTAAAACAAATTTTATAAGATGCTTTTTAGCTACCCAAATTCTTAAAAAAAAACTCCCATAATTCACTTCCGGGAGATGTCATTTTTAACTACATTCATCTATCAAGATAATATATTAACTATTGACCAACAATAGAAGAATGGACGCTATGCCCTGCTTCATCCGCACATAAACTTTTCTGCTTCATCTGCTTGGAGCATCTTGAGAGTTCATTGAGTTACACAAAAGCTTCTTTTGTTTAATTTGTGATGAGCTTGCTCAGCGATAAAGGAAGGGGTAGTAGACTGGTCTCCATTCGTCCCGTCAATCGGTCAGTCAGGCGACTGTATTGATAAATAAACATGAAAGAACTGCTATAAATTATGACGAGCTGAAAGAAATTGAAAGCTAGAGTTTGCTTGTCATACAGAACATGAGTGAGAATTGAGAAATAGTGTCATTTGTTCTTCCTCCACAGACCACCCTAGTGAACGTTTAAACCCATCCTGAGTGAAGATAGCAAAAAAGTCGATTCTTTCGATACCGATCCGATACCGGAGTGTGAGTACTAATATGAGTAAAAGTATCGAGAAAAAAAACTTGCACCAAAAGGAAAATATCGATATTAGTAGAGTACATATCGACACTTTTTTCACATCCCTATATGGACCTCAACAAGATAGCGATAGACAGAAGATGTGATGCTATTTTGGTGAGCGGTAGTCAAGCGAGGACAGTCCCTTCACAAACAATGGCGGGTCACTTGAACAGTCTCAGTCCAACCCAACATTTGTCAAAGTAAGTACAGGTAAGCTGTATTATATTTTTATCACCTGGAAGTTAGGTTAGATTATTTAGTGTGCGTGTTTATCTTTAGGTTGCGGTTACAATTGATAGAAATACTGCCCAGTAATGAAAACGATCCATTTTTCAATACTTTTTTTAAGATTTAAAATTGCAGATCTTTTCCGTGGAATATCAAATACACTGAGATATTACAATCTTAACCCTTTCAGACCTGACGTATCTTTTGCTAAGAAATCAAGATGAATGTTGTTTTTCAAGATGTTTTGTGTCTATTTAAACCTAAAAATATATTATCAATTTTTAAATAACTATTCTTTTATTCAGGCACAGTTTCTGTTAGATTGTCTGACTCTACTGATGCTGGTACAGCTTGAGGAAGCAGCTCATCAATACCACACACAAGCATTAGTTCTACGACTATAGAATATAGACGACCATAGAAGCATACTCCACCTGACCCATCTTCTTTCTCTACAAGTCGATGGGTCAAGGAAGTCACAAGCTGTTTGATAGCAGAAACTTATGAGACAAAACGTCTTTCAATAGCTGAGCTGCAGAGACTAGCGATTCTTGAATAGCTGAAATTAATTAGGATGCAGCAGCAAGAAATGGAGTAAATGAGAACAGTTGCTTCTCAAATATATTCGGTAGATGAAGGAACAGTAGTAACTAATAATTAAAAATAAATACTCTCTCTTAATTTAGAAATAATAAATTGTAAAAACTATTATTAAAAAAGTATTTTATAAAAATTAACATTGCATTATATATATATAGATATATATATATATAAATATATATATATATAAATAATGCAATGTTAATTTATATACATATATATATATGTATATTTTTTTGTTAAAAGTTATTCTCAAATTATGTCTCAATTATGTCTCCACGCTTCGGTTATTTCTTGTCTCTTGCGCTTACCCAGGATTCGGATTATTATATGAGTCTGTTGAGGATTGTTCTGTGGGTTCCTCCACGGGACCTTGAGCCAAGGACATAGTGTGTAGCTAGTTCCTCCTAGCAACAAGAAGTCTGTGGAGGATTGTTCTGTGGGTTCCTCCACAGGACCTTGAGCCAAGGACATAGTGTGTAGCTAGTTCCTCCTAGCAACAAGAAGTCTGTTGAGGAATTTTGTAACAGTTCAAAAAGTTTTGACGTTTTTAAAATGCGGCTCTCCTGGACACTCCCTGGCTACTGTGCGTAAATGTCAGTGAATATCTCACTATCATCATATGTTAATTGCACATTTTTGCTTGTAAATCCATTTCCTATTAGCATAATCATTTCCATGTTCTTCAAATTTTGGGAATCAATGTTCCTGCAATCAATAGTACCTATATCAACTGAAAATTCATATTTTTGCAACTACTTTTATTTGTTAGTGTTGAATTAATTAAGGATGTTTGGGAATTTGATCCACTTATCAGTAGTTATGGCTGTATTTTATTCATAACTTATTTTACTACTTTGCTTACTGTACTCTGATATACACCAATTTATTCTCCAACCCCAGTTTCGTATCCAGGGTCTGAAACGTTTCGTAAAATAATTTTCATTAGGTTTATTAATGTTAGAGCACAATCTATTTTTTCTCCCGTTTCACCAGAAATAACCACTTAACCACTGTACATTAATAAACACGATAAAAAATAGTCGTAATCATATTCATTTGTATCTTTCCTGGCCCGGTAAATTTTGGTTTTACGATTATGTCCATTGAAGCTGTAATGAATGAAACCAACTTATACAATTTTCAAATCTTCACGCACAGACTGAGCTACCGTAAGGATTTTTTTTAGAAGGTGCTAGTAAACGTTGGTATGAGGTAAACTTTATTCATTAGATTCAAAGCATGCCCTTAAAAGGTTTCATCATATGCTTTAAATCTACAGCAGTTGCTTTTTTTTCTGCAGGATATGTTTCAAGAATAAACATTTGCCTATGGTTTTTATTCATTGGACAGCAAGTAAATGCTTATATTTAATAAGCATAAGCATATTCCTAGTTTTTATTCATCAGGAGAATTCTGTGATATCTGTGTGATCAAGATCTTAATATGTTCAACGTTCACGTATGAAACCTTTTTTCCTGCTGACATTTATACAAATGTCAGCATTTCTTGCAACAGCTTTCTTACTATTACCTAACAAATATTAATAATTTACATATCCTAATAGCTACGTTGTACCGTTTAATGTGAAGCCTTCCCTACTCTCTTGTATTAACCTAATTACCTGCTTTAATGCTATATTAAAAAGTAATTGGAAAAATGCATCTGCTTGTTTCAGTCCATATTTTTCTAACACATGTCTAAATATGGTGTCTAAACACAGCAGAGTTTTATTCTCGTGGCAAAGTATCAATTTTCAACCTATCACATTAGTTCTTTAAACACGTAAACATTGTTTAAAAATATGAAGCTATTGTGGAATGTTCCTAGAAATGTTGGTTTTAGACCAATGAAAGAATTTTCTGAAGAGTGCAGTAGTTGTTCAGCAATAAATAAAATGTAAAACATATTTTAAAAATATGATTTTTTTTTCTTAAATGGTTTCTCACGGTTTCCCCACGCAAATACGGACACATTACTTTATATTGTACCTTATCATCCCTATCCAACTAGCGCAATTAATATAAATATTTACACCCCGAACGGATAGCAAGACGCGGAGAAAAACTAATAGTTCAAGCTGTGATAACATCTAATAACACACATGGATGCGTTTATAATGAGGTGTGGTGAATGGCCTCCTTAAGTGTTTAAAACCATTGAAGATTTTTTACACTTCCTTTTCCAGATCACTTCTCTATCGTGTTTTATGTAAATCTGTCCCGAACAAGTTTTTTATTTCTGATATGTATAATATGTATAAATATGTATAATTAGCTATTGGCCGTGAATGATTGTACACAATATCAACTAAACTCAACATTCCCGTGCACATAATGCTTGTGTTATAACAACTCTTGCTTCTGATGAATGAGCTATTAAATTATTAAAACTGTATCGAACTATTTGAACAAGTGAATGACACAAACTTAGAAGCTCTATTAATGATTAACCGACTAAAAATATATTTAGTTCAGGAACAATTTAATTTGAAGGTGTCTAACTTACTTTTTACTTTCTCGCGACCCCTCGGAGAAAGAAATATTGTGATCGTCTAAGAAAAATCGAAATCAAGATTGTTTTTTATGGATATTAACGTTTCATGACACTCTGAACTCTAAAAAGTGGTTTTCGCGGTGACTTCTGTCTGTGTGTTTGTATCTAGGATATTGTAGGGTTTTCTTAAGGTTCACCCAAGGAGTTTTTGGAAGTAGATATCCATCCCAAATATTAAGAATGATTTATTGAAGAGGAAAAGAGAAAAAATTCGATTTTCTCAAAATCGGCTTTAACGATTTTGATTTAAATTCGTATCTCGGAACTTTTTTTAGCTCGCATCTTACTGCCCATTCGGGTTATACGCTTATGTACTAATTACGTTAGTGGTTTTAAAGATGAGGAAGGTTATATGTATAAGGAATGTACCAGAATTTGCGTGAAGGGAGAGTGGAAAACAATTTTGGAAAAACAACTCTCAGTACACCCGATCGAGATTCGAACCTCGATCTCCACGTCATTGGCAGTATAGTTTCTTGAGAGAGTAACGCCTAAGACCATGCGGCCACCGAAGTGGGTCTCGGCGCTGTTAAACATTATATACGAAATGGTGCAATTAATTTTTTCCGAAAAAGTGAGTTAGAGGTTATTTTATAAAAGCGGACATTTCCAATTTTGATAATATCTCTGTAAATATTTCTGTGATACGAAATAACTTATCGTTGAAAAGTTGTATTACTACTAAAAATAAAAACAACCTAGTTTGAAATGAATTTTTACAAACCCAATAGTTTCTGAGCTTTTGGCGAATATACTTTCTAAATGTTGGTGTGGGAAATTGATTGTTATGCTCTTTGTTGAAGACGGATGTTACTTTTTTTCTCAATTTGTTTCTCTAATAGTATATATTGTTTCGTTTGTGATCTTTCGGGAATGTTTCTGCAACACTGTTTATTATCTTGTTTCACAAATATTACGAGTTTTGATTAAATATCTGCATTTTTAGGTGAAAGAGTTAAAAAGTATGAGTGGTGCACCGAACCATTTATTTATGGATTCTATTGGTAATATTGTTGTTAAGGAAAAGTAATTTTATTATGATGTTTCAGAAAGACATGCATAAGAAATGTACTGTACATATTGACATAATTAGGCTATCAAATATAAAAGAAAAACAACTATTTTATCTATAAGCAGTGGGATCAAATTACATATTTTTAACTATCCATGATTTTTTTTACCGCCGCGTCTTACTACTTGTTCAGGTTATATGCATATACGATCATTTCTAATCTAATGGGTAAGGTAGAGGAAGGTTGAATCTAGAAAAAGTGTGTTCTCATTTGCGTGAAGGGAGAGTGGGAAACCCTTTTGAAAAAATCATTCTCAGTACACCCGACTGGGATTCGAATCGTCAATCTAGTCTAACACGAAAGTGACGACTTAGACCAGGCCTGTCCAAATGGCGGCCCGCGAGTCACATACGTCTCTTGGCACCATATTTTGCGGCCCGCGACGCATTAGAAAAGTAATATATATCGTAACTAAGGAGTTCCTTAAACATCAAACTTAAATGGTGTAAAATTTATCATATGTATCATTCGCCTTAGATATATATATATTTTCACCTAGATCTTAGGTAATATCAATTATAACAATAATTATAAAATATGAATTAGATTCGATTAGAAAATTCAAAGCAATTAATCTCAAACTAAATAAAATAACTTTGTTAAAAAAAAGCAATCGATTTTCCGTTTAGCAGTATCAACTAAAATAAAACATTGTTGATACTCTATAGGTCTAATAGCCACGTGTAAGGCCCGCACAATATCTAGGAATATAAAATGAGGCCCTTAGCTAGCTTCAAGTTGGCCTTAGACCATGCGGCCATATCCATAATAATTAATACTCTTGGTTTAAAAACGTTTTATTTTATCTCATTTTGTAGTTTATCATTTATTTCAAACTCATTATTTTATTAATATAGTTCTAGTATGTTTTTTTAATTATTGACCAGTAATTGTTTATTACAAATATTGATTATAAATGCTTGTGTTGTGACATTTGCTGTTTTGACTGTACTAAGTGTAAAGATGGCACTCGTTGTTTTGACTGTACTTAGTGTAAACAAGACTGAGTGACCTTGCAATACTTATTCTAAGAATAAGGGAGTACGTTTTACTCTTGGTAATTCTCTGTTCAAGTACGACCATAACAGCTCCTCCATCCACAGTACATTAACGTAATTCCTGCAATTGTTCCTGTTATACAAGACCCGCATCGGTGAGCACGTGGAATATATCTCAAACACGTCTAATCTTGCTTGTTGGAGGTCAAGGTCAGAATCCCTGCTGGGTGTACTGAGATTATTTTATCTAAATTGTTTCCTACTCTCTCTATTATGCAAATTTGAGTACATTTCCTGTAAATTCCACCTTCTTCATTCCTACCCCACCAGTATAGTTAGGTGCGGATAGTCCAACTGGGTAGTAAGACTTGGTGCAAATATCAGTAATTATTGGTTTTGTTCCTTTGAAACTAATAGGAAAGATGGAATATTTTATATATTTTCTTTAAAGATATCTCGAATCTACCAATAATTCCCGAACACGGCCTATAGAACTACAATCCAATTCTCATAGGAAGTGTATTTTAGAGAATACAATTTTAAAGCTCAATATTGATACATTTCCCTATAGCATTAGTATATTTTGACACTATGTATCATCAGTGATAGGTGAAGATCGCATGACTTGGCGTATGAATACGCGAAAGTAGACCCAGATAAGGCTTTTTCTATTCTAGTTAAACTATAGCCTAAGGCCCTGACTACAGACTCCGTATCCTGAAGGTGCGTAGTTGTCCGTAAGAAATCGACTCCAACAAATTGATCTCTCTATCGAGTCCTAATCCTTAAGTCCTTATAGTCCTTACCACTAAGTAGAAGTTAACTCAACTTTCGCTTTCTAAAGACTATTCGAAACGGACTGCTATGGACTACCAATCACAGCAAAGTAAATATGTGTGCGCGCGGTTAAATGAAAGCATGAAACAGAGGTAAAGAATCCATTATGGAAGCAAATACAAAATTAAATTATAGTTTTTCGAACGGAGATATCTCTGAAAATTTAAAAAAAAACGGGAAGTTTGGCATCTCAAAAACAGTTTTCTGAGAAATACCAAGTTCTCAGAAAGAGTGGCATTGTTTTAGTAGGTTGAATTTCCCATACGCATTCTTTATATGCCTCTGCTTTACAGATCCCGACAGTTATCCAGTATCAAAATTGGCCATCTCCATACTTAATCTTTTTTTTTACTTTTTGTGTTTTCATATTCTGCTTCTTGTGCATCTACAAAACATTTAGTTTGTTTCGAAATTGGTCTTCCTCCGTGTTTAAACTCTTGGAGAATACTAAGTCTATTTACAATACTAGCCATCTCCACAAGATAGTTTCAAATCCGGCCAACTCCACATCCAATAGAACGCGCTAGTGTCTATTGCTCACATCAAGATGTTCATTGAGTTATCTATTACGTCTTACAGTTTTAGAACGATTTGCAACTCAAATTTTAATATAGGTTTTGGCTCTCCCTGCACAGATATATTATGCTCAAAAAGCTTTGAGATAGATGAACACATTATAGTAGAAGTTTATGGAGAAAAACTTAAGCTCATTGTTGAAAAAAGGCTTCACAAATTGCGAGCAAAAGCTTTTTATGATCTACTTAAAGTAAAGCATGATGGATTGCTTACAATTTCATTCAACTGCCAAAATAACTGGTATCCCAAAGTTACCTAATCAAGCAACCTATTACAGAAGACAGCTTTTTATGTATAACTTACAATAGTCCAGGACAAGTCAAAAGATCCTTTAAAGGGCAATACATTTATGTATCCTACCTGACCTGAGAGTGAGTTGCCAAAAGGAGCTAATGAAGTGGTATTTGCTCCTTACCACAGATTTGATAACACAGATTTTACTAATATTTCTGTCGTGAGGTGTGTTGCATATGGTTGTGATGGACAGAATAAGAACTCCTTTTGTTGAATATGCTTTCTACATGGCTTATACAAAATGCACCCACAAATATAAAAATCATTGAATGTATATTTCCTGTGCCAGGGTACTTATACCACATGACAGAGTATTTGCAAATATAGAAAATACAATTAAAAAAAGTTGTTTTAGTCTAACTTAATGAGTATCATGGCATTTTGTCGTAAAATGAAACAGTGTATCACCTCGGGAAAAAAATGTGTGTTTGACTTTTATTGGAAATTTGAGTGCACCTTGAATATAAAACCAACTGCACGATGACGTTTCAAATTTGCACCATAAAATAAATTTAGTTTAACTAAATCTAAAGCAGGAAAATCATTATTTGTGCAATGCGAAGCCACCTATATGACTGAGTTTTGTTCTAAGGGAGGAATCTGTAAAGTAAATAAATGGTACGGAACTCCGCACAGACTTTCTCGCTCTATATTTTAAAAATTGAGATATTTACACAAAACTCGTAATATATGTGAAACGAATTAACCAAGGCCGTAGCCAGCCAATAATTTCAGGGGGGGTTTGGTGGGCCCATCCCCCAATTGACGGAGGCTAGAAAAAAACTCTAAATAAAAAACTGTTTTAGAAACTATCTGAAGTGCTTTTTATGGTAACACAGCCCCCTAATTTGTACTTGTACCTTAATTTTGATATTGTTTGAACCATAAATAAAGCCATATANCCCCCCCCCCCCGACTACGGCCTTGGAAATAACACACTAGCAAACTCAAGCATAAATTGCACTATACTTACGTAGCACCTTTTTTGAGTCCCGGTTTAAAATTTTATATTTTTATTTTTAAAGAATTAATGTCCTCATTTGTATGTTTGGACCAATAAATAAGATCGATATTGGGTCCACAAGGGTCAATATTTCGTATTCATATTTCGACTTCCGGTTAAAATTTTAAAATTTATTAGGTGTTGTATATCTTCAGGTCATCGCATTGCTATTAAATTCCTCATTTATAAATTTTGACCAATAAAAATGTATTTATTGACGAGTCTAAAATGAAGGAGATAGATCATTGCTGTACAAACATTTCTCCTAAGAGGTTAAAGGAAAAATAACACAAACTTTTGAGAGACTTACTTGTATTTTATTACTCTATGGCATTAGATAATTATTGCGTTAAGACTTAAGTAGTATCTCTCCACAACTAAAGATCACAAAATTGTATTAATATATTGCCAATATCTCAAAAATTATTGGTTTAATAAAAATATATTTCAAATAAAACGTTTTTTATTTTTATAGTACTACAATTTTGTAATGATAAGTTATTTAATATCTCAAATAGTTGCGGAGATACGGAAATTTCCACCTCTGTAAAGTACCCTAAAAGTAATTTTCATGGGAAAATTAAAATAGCTATTTTATTTATAATCTTAATAAACTATTAAATACGAATTTTAATCAAAATCGTTAGAGCCAATTTTGAGAAAATCGATTTTTCTCTCTTCGTTTTTTACTAAACTGCTCTAAATTTTAGGGTTAAACAGACACACAGACAGACAGCATTGCAAAAACAACTTTTTAGGATTTGGGGGTAGTGAGACGTCGACATCCATCAACATTTCGGGTTAGATTTTTTTACGGTCGCAATACTTAACCTTTAGTGTTAGAAAAGTTTATATTTTTATATATATATATACGTATAGATTGAAAGTTATTGGTTTTATAAAAATATGTTTTAAACAAAAAATTTGTATTATAAATAGCCCTACACATTTGCAATGATAAGTAATTTCATATCTCAAATAGTTTCGTAAATATGATTTTAAAAAAATGCGAATTTATGCATCAGACGGGTCTTTTGCCGAAATATTGAGCGTAGCCATTTTGTTTGGAGTATTTATTAATGTTTCGAAATTAAATTTAATCAAAATCGTTAGAGCCAATTTTGAGTAAATCAATTTTTTTATCTTTTTGCCCTTCAGTAAACTACCCTTAATTTTAGGGTTAGATATCCAATTCCAAAAATTCCTCGGGGCAACCCAAGAACACCCTAGATACCAAGTTTCAGCCCGATCGGTAAAATAGTTTAGGCTATAGTTGGAGCTACAGACAGACAGACAGATGGAAATTCAAAAACAACTTTTTCGGATTCAGGGGGTCATGAAACGTCTAGATTAATCAAAATTTCGAGTTGGGTTTTTTGACGATCACAATACTTTATCTACCTGTAAGATGGTGAGAAAGTAAAAAGGCAAAACCTTATGCATAATACATCCAGAAAAAAATAAGCTAGGCCAAAGGAAAATATGTTAGCAATTTGAAGCTGAACGGTGTTGAATCCCTACTGAATAAACATAATGGAGAGAAATGGAGAGATTTAGAGTCTTTGCAGTACTACAAAGATTGTGTAGATAAGGAGAATATTCTCACTGACGAAGACGTACAAGATTGTGGGCCATTACTTTGTGATAGTTTGGTTCAAGATAATATTGATGTAAGAGTTTGAGATAGTTGGGAAACACTTAGTTTTTAAAGTTAAAATAGTTGATATTTTTCTTTTTTATAGCCTACAATCTTATACAATGTAGCTTTAATACACCCGACTCGGTGGCGTAGTTGGCTAACGCACCAGTCATGTTGAGCTAGACCACCGAGGAGGGGAAATCGAGGTTCGAATCTCGGTCGGGTGAACTGGGGTGTTTTTTCTTAAATGGTTTTACATTCTACCTCCACACAAATGCGGGTTCACTTCCTCTAAATTTAATCTTTCTTATCCATTAGTTTAATCAGTACTTAAGCGTATAACCCGAACGGGTAGTAAGACGCGGTGTTAAATAATAATAATATCTTTAAAGTAGTAAAATAAAATATTCCCAATGCAGATTCAATATTGACAATCAATGAGGTCCAGCTATACTTCAGAAATAAATCACAAATCTTTATTCTCTGCAGAAAGTTGTTTATATGGTAGAAATATGTAATTACAATAATAAAAATATTGGCATAGAACAACATTATTTCAGTTGCAAAACTGGCCATCTCCTTGGGTAATTTTCAAACCAGGTCATCTACAAAATTGTAGTTGAAATTTTGACTAAAATTATGAATTAATATCATTTATACTTTCACCTATATAGATATGCCTATAGCCTGAATAATAACATATCAACTGGTCTTTGGCTTTCTCGTTGGTTGGCACGGTTAAGTGATTAAGAATTATATATATGTATAGCGCGTCTAGACTACACCGTATCCCTATGAGATGAGTTGATGGTGATAGTGAGAATGAGGGTGTGGAACCAGTGAAAACTCTTAAACCTAACGTGAGGATAACTAACCAAACCCTGGTAACCGTTAGGTAATTCAACTTTCGGGGAAAATGCCCAAGGCACCAGCCGGGTATCGAACCCTGGACCCCTAGGTTCGTAGTCAGGTGCTATTTCTATTTCCAAGGACGATTAAAGACTTAAGGACTATACTAATGTGGAGCTAACAGAATCTGTTGACGGGGCATAGCTCTAGAAAAGGCAGAGCCCCTAGTTTCACGGCTGCCAATTCATTAATGACAAAGAAGAAGCTCCACTTTCATCAATAATATATAATAACATTCACGACCTTAGTTTACTTGGATGACAGCTCAAAAAGTTACTAGAAACAATTCCTAATATATCCCCACGCCAACAGCTGACATCTGTCACTTTGGATAACTGTAATGAAAACATGGTAATTAATGAATGTAATAGTTAACCACAGTAATTTAGGCCAATATTATTTATTTGAGATCGGGCACAAAGCTTATTTATCGTTTTATTTCACCTAAAACAATTATTATTCACACCACTTTCACAAAAGTTCTAACTAACATAGCTTCAAAATGGCGACCGACGATTTTAAACCATGTGATTGAACATGACAGAAACAAGTTATTTACAATGATGCACCCACGCAGTGGATAAAAATATTTGAGAAAGTAAAATATTTCGAAATACGATAAAATAATCATAAAATAGTTTATTATATATTTATAAAAATTGACAAGTATTTTCTCTTTTCTAAGTAAATACGATGTCTGTATTAAAAGGTATTAATATATGCACTATATTACACATCATCGATAACATACTAAAACGGAGAATAAGTAATTTTAATTATGTTTACAATATTGTTTTGGATTGGGTAAAAAGAAATTATTAAAAGTTATGAAACAGTGTAAGAAAACTTAAGTTTACGTTATTTTAAATGTAAAATATAACATGTAATTAAAAAACTTGACATTTATAACAAAACATTGATCTTTTACAAGTGTTGGCAACCCAAAACCTAAACAGATGATTTTTGAACTGCCATCCAGGTAAAAACCTATCATGAACAGACTTCACTGTTTCCACCCTTCCTAAATTCGAGTCCTGGACCCTCAGTTGTGTAGGGAGATGCGCTACCTACTAAGGAATCCGAGGTTGGTCTGTGTTGACATAGTCATTGAACCTGAGGGACGAGCACGGATTTTTTCATTTAGCGCATCATGGGCAATGACGTCCGTGGGACGAAGGCCATTTTCTGACGCGATGACGATTGGGAAGGGCTCATTATGTTTTTTGTGTTCCTTGAAGTGTATTAAGAAGTTCAATGTGTGATAGTATTGCATAACTCTCAGTTATCTGTAAAAAAAGACGTCATTTTACCAAATGGGAGTTGACAACAAATGTTTCATTAGAAAGCCCTTGGAGACGTTATTAATAAAGATAAAGTGAAAAATATTTTAGAATTTGAAAAATAGTAGCAGCATCAGCTAAAAGAATAAATGTAGGCCTACTCTAAAACAATATATGACACATCAATATATAAAATCATATCAAGTTTTTTTTTT
>CABFWB010002303.1:53313-114415 GCA_902151455.1 Timema bartmani | reverse complement strand
GTATATACCTAACTGTTGACTGTCAGAAGTCAGCTGTGAGCTGTCAGTCAGCACCACAGAAGATAAAACTGAGGTATAGCCAGAACACGTGGTACCATTCACTTAGCATTAATGTATCATGAAAGTTCTCCCTTGGACAACTTTTTTAAGTTATGTGAATGTTAAAAGTTAACTGCATTCTGATGGCTTCCATTTATAAACACGAGAACATATACATTAGGCCTATGTTACTGATTGAGATCCCAGGGTGACAAAATATAGACCTTTCAGTTTTAATCTACATTATTTAAAAAAAAAAAAATATTTTTATAGGGTATGGTTGACGTATTATTTTCTGATATTGACAACTTATCCATTCATATCTTGCAGAGAAATTATATGCTAGTAATTTGGAACAAAAAAGTTCAAAACTAATCCCTTGGAAACCTCCCTCTCCCCCTCAATAAACAACTAAAATTTTACTTTATTCCTAAATTTTTTTAGCACCGCATCTTACTAGAGTACCTTTTTAAGTTATACACGTATATATACTAATTACGCTGACGAGTTCAGACTTAGGGTTGAATTCGGAGGAAGTGCACCCACAGTTGCGAGGAGGGAGAGTGGAAAACCACTCTCTGTACACCCGACTGAGTAACGCCTTAGCCCATGAGGCCACCGAAGCATATACTAATTGATTGGGAAACCAAATTTAAGGATGAAATGTTGTGCTCACTTTATAAACTAAGCATGGAATTCAAAGCCAAATTTAAAATAAGTTCCTGGGCTTACACAAAAATTATGTGAGATTTCTTTGTGCACACCAGCATGTCAAGGTTGTAAGGTTATACAAGCTTTTCAAATGTCTTTACCCTATGTTTATTATGCGTACTATTAAAATAATATATTTAAAATATATTAACTTTAATATATTATAATTACCTCAATTACATCCCTCACTTGCTAAATGGTCAAAATTAAACAATATAAAAGGATGGCGAAAAAATTGCGGTTTTATTTAAGAAGAATATCGATAACCTAATCATGGCTACCAACTTAAAAAGATTCTAAAAAATCCTAATAAGGTAAACATTTGAAGACACATTTTCACTCCGAAGAAAGATGAAAATGGGTGACTCGATTAAGGCGCTTGTGTCATAAAAATTAATATATTTTTGTATGATCTTTTCAATTTTTGATTCTACACACTTATTAGATAATGTTCAAGACATTGAAAATTCATTACATTACTTTTAAATGCGTTGAGAATTATTGTGACGTCCTCCTGCCTACTGTAGGCTATCCTCTTAAAGAACTTAAACCTCAACCAAGTGAAGAATCTCAAAAAGGTCGAAAGTAAAACATCTAGCATCAGTGGCTGATTTATGTATGTGGGGGGCCTCGGGGTGGCATATTTAGTGGAGGGCCCCCCATAAACCCATGTATTTAAAAAAAAGTGTCTTACTATCTGCTTAGATTATGTGTATGGATATAAGTTACGTTAATGAGTTTGGAATGAGGAAGGTTGAGTTTAAAGGAAGTATACCAATATTTGCAAGGACGATGAGGGGGAACCCCTTTAGGAAAAATCACACTTAATACACCCGACTGGTATTCGAACCTTGATTTCCCCGTCATCAGCAGTCAAGTCTATTGCAAAAGTGACGCCCTATACCATGCTGCCATCGAAGCAGTTCCATGTAAATTACATCATAGCGTGCCTGAGATAAATGTAAAAAATTAAACATATGTTTAATTTCACACTTAATGTAACAACAAAGTAAAAAGAAATAGGTAACATAAAATACTTAATGAAAACACTCATTAAAAAAAACTTTTCTTGCTTTTATTACAGCAAACATGAATAAAATGTTCATTTCATGCAGTATATCACTTCTCGTGATGATTAAGGAAAGGTATGTCAGACGATCTTGGTTCATGATTGTGCGGAATCTGTTCTTGTTTCAACTTAATTTTTGAAAATGACCTTTTTTCACTACATCTTGACACCATAAGTGCTAAATATATACTTACAATATTTCAACATGGGAAAATGTTGTTCATCGAGGATTTCATAGAAGAACATTTACTTTGAAAGTATTTTTGTGGTTTTCTTTTATGTCCACTAGTGCTGTAAACTGTATTAGTTCACTCCTTAAGGATGGTTTGAGATAATTTTTGTATTGAGTGACCAGATTGATACAGTGGCGGCGGAACCGTGGGAGCAAGGGGCACTGCCCCCTGCAAAGAATTCCCCCTGGAATAAGTTTGTAGATACATTTTAAATCATATTATTACTATCGAATATGAAGCTGAAAGATGCCCTTATTTCAAACTCCAAATTACTATCAGATGCATTCAATTTTTAAAGATATGCTGGAGAAGACCACTTTAAATAGCTTTTAGAGGCACCTGTCTGAAAAACCTGGCCAGGAGCATTCTAATTAGTTTCTAGGACCACCCAAACTTCAAAAGATTATGACATATATATATATATATACATATAATTTTGAAGAATGTTCACGTGAGAATCACCCCAAATAGTTTCTGAAAGCATTCAATTTTTAAATATTTGTCGGTGTAAGACCACTTTAAATATCTTATTGGAGCAACTAATTATAAAAAAAAAAATTCCGGACGAGAATCACTCAAAATAGCCTCTATTTTTAAAATATTGCAGTGCCAAAACCACTTAAAATAGTTTCTAGAGTTACCTAGTTTTCTAGAAAAATTCAGACGAAGAGCAATCTAATTAGTTTCTAGAAGCATTCAAATTTTAAAAGAATCTGAGGGAAGACCTCTTCAAATAGCTTTTAGAAAATCTAAATTAAAAAAATCTGGGCGAGAAATATTTAAAATAGCTTCAAGAGGCATCCAAATTTCCAAAATTTCCTAATGGCTACGCCAAATAGCTTTTAAAAGAGTCCCCCCTTAAGACATATTTCACACCTGATATTTTCGAATATGAAGTTGAGACTTGTATCAAACTGCAAATAACTTTTAAAGGCATTCTATTTTTTTTAAAGTGCCAGGTAGGGAGGGACCCCTCCAAATAGTTTCTAGAGGCACCCAATTTAAAAAAATTTGTTGGGAGAGGATCACTTCAAATATATTCTGGATGTATATATTGTAACGTTATTTGCTACCCTACTATTTATTTCCCTATATTTTTTCCAATCTTTGTAAATAGTTTCCAATTTATTTTCGTTTGAAACACGCTGTGTCGCCTGCGTGACAAATAATACTAATTACATCAATTCAAAAAAAAAGAATGGAAGAAAGAACGTCTAACACTGTTTTAAATAATTTAAATAATTAATTTTGATCTAAGGAAGAACACTTACCTTTTATTAAACATATTAATTTCCTTCTTAGAAGTTTGTTGACTTTTCTTTATTTATTTTCAATGTTGGTCATGATTTATTTCAACGCATGCGCAGATATGGTAAACAAGTGAGTGGCGGGTCTCGTGATTGTAAAAGAAAAAAAAAAGACTTGAAGTAAATNGGTCTCGTGATTGTAAAAGAAAAAAAAAAGACTTGAAGTAAATACCTCTAAACTAGCGCGCGTTTCAATTTTGACAGATTAAAATAAACATTTAATTCTTTTAAGAAACATTGTTCATATTCATAGTCATATACTTCAATCTTTATATTAAATTTGCATTTTTATTTTATATTCATATCTAGTCTATAGCCAACATTTTATCTTTTATTTTAATTTATTAGTTTTCTCTTTGGACTTGGAAGAATATAGAACGTTTTTAAATTTGATTCTTGGAACATTTTTTGAATTATATTAGGGTCTTCTATTTCAGCGTTCTGAAAGGATGGAACAAAATTTGTGTAGTTCCTAGAAAAATTTATTTTAAAAGTGGAAACCTGTTTTAAAAGTGGGATATTAATATATCAATGGAAAGCTGAGTGTCTAAAGAAGAACTAGAGCTTATTGGTATTCGAAAACTGTGGATCGTTTGTAATTAATAAGAGGAAACAAATTTCTTACATTTTGCTGTTTCAACACAGCATATTTTTCTTGGTGAGATCCAGCCAAACCTTCATCTATAAATATTTTTTATCACCAAGAATCCAGGAATAATATAAAACCTTATTAGAAAGAAAAAACTAAATATATTCAGACACTTTATTAAATTCAATGTTTTATTTTATGTAAAAATATTAATCCCATTGAATTTTTTTTACAATACTAAATATTTATTTTTGTTGTTTTACTCACAACTCCATAATACAATATATTTTATTTTGCCATGTTAGAATTGTATTTACTTGGAATTCCATATGTAGGATTGGGATGTGGTAGCAAGGAAACAATAATAATAATAATAATAATAATAATAATAATAATAATAATAATAATAATTATTAAATCCAATATTTTATTTTATGTAAAAATATTAATGCCATTGATTTTTTTTAACAATACTAAATATTTATTTTGTTGTTTTACTCACAACTCCATTTATCATATATGCTTAGCCTGTATATATTTTTTCTCTTTTGCTCTTTTATTATAAACTCCTAAATTAAACCATGTTCAGAAATTATTATTTTAATCGATTATTTTTGTTTAAGAATGGATGTAATATAATATATTTTATTTTTATTTTGTCATGTTAGAATTGTATTTACTTGGAATTCATAGGTAGGGTTGGGATGTGGTAACAAGGAAACAATAATAATAATAATAATAATAGCACACATAAATTTCAATAATTGGTTTTTTATTGTAATTTAAAATTAGTACATTTCATTCAATGATTCATTTTATTTCAATTGTTCATGTTTTATTTTAAGTATTCTTTCAACTCTTGTAGGGACTTACAGCACACCATTGTTGTAGGTAAGGTTGTGTCATTATAATTAACCTTGTAATATCCAGATAAACATTCCCGAGAATACCCAGTGGTCTCGAGTATCAAGAGTCATCGTGCCTATGTCAAAGTTAGTCGAGTTGAAGTATTTTTTTTTATTATTATTCTTTCTCCTAGTTCCTAGGAGTGGCGCCCAATATACAAAATTGTATACATCCCGACGATACCTTTTGATGAATAAGCATTATAATTTTTATTAGACCCTGGCTAGTTTAATTGTGTTCTCAAGTTCAGCTTTCACTACAAAGTCTGTAGTAGAGTGTGGCTTCTCTGATGTGACAACAGCGTTTGAGCTTTCTCAATACCAGCTTTGGTTTTATCTTCGTCCTGTCCTCGGCCCTTAGATTGGTCTAACTTAGGACACATAATGACATTATGTCCTTTGTCACATACAAAACATTTCACCAAAGTTCTACTGAAAACAAGGCCCCTTTTATTTTAAAATGTCCAACTTCTGGTTATGGCTAATTTCCTTTGTCTTATATTTAGAAACATGAGAGCTCTTAGTGCATCAAATACACGATTTTTCAAGTTTTTATTCTCATCTGCATATATGACTGCTGATGTTGGTAGTTTGTACTCATTCAAATTTTCATAAGACTCCCTACAGTTGAAGCTTGTGTGGGCTCAGTGAAGTGTTTGCTCCCGTTAAACTTCTTGTCATGCCTCCAAATTATCAGAATGATCTTTTTTCTCCTGGGATTGCGATCTCCACACAAGAGATTAAAGTTTCATGAGGCAAGGCAGACTCAACTAATGGATACACCATAGCTTCATATTTATGAGCTGTCACTCCTAATGTATCTAAAGCTCTCCACTGCATTTCAAGCTTATCATAAAGGTAACGTAAATATGTCTCATTGTGCATTGAAACTTTCTGGAGCACTAACTGTATTAGTTCTCTTACATAAATGTCAATAATAGCTCATCATGCGTAGACATTGTTTTCAGCTGATCAATAACCTTTGGATAGCTCTCTGGTGACAGTGAGTAGCTGACGACAAGTTTTCTCACCAACGAGCCCTCCAATGTTGCTTGGTGCAAATATTGAAATTTTTCTTCTGGTTATATACTGCCATCTTCATGAATTCACTTGAACAGTGCCCAGAATGCTATGCAATTCTTCACATCACCGTCAAATTTCTTGAGCTCCAACTTGGGTAATTTTAAGCTTTTCCTAATACTAACACTTCCAGCAGCATTTTCACTGTTTGCTCTAGCCGCATCTCCTCTCAACATTTCCTCGTAATGAATCTTTAGTGCTAGCCATCTTTCACGGTATCTTTCAGTTTCATCCCAATCTTTGGCTTCTTCAACTCCCTCTCTTTTAGCCTTGGATTTGCCATATTATTTTTTGTAACAACACATCACTTCTAAAAAGTCGATCAACTTTATCATCCAATATTTTAAAGCTGGCTGTAATATATTTTCTTGTGGTGTTGTTATTATTCAATTTTCCTTCTAGAGTGTTCGATGTTCTCGTAAATAATCTTCTTAGATTCGAGGTGAAAACAAAGGAGAACCTTGAAGTGAAAGCTATGCAATGTTTCAAACGTGCAGTTAAGTCTAATGAAGAGGGTAGATATGAAGTTTATTTGCCATTTAAAGAAGGTAATCCCCAACTCATCAACAACAAGGAGATGGCAGAGAAGAGATTAGTCGCAACTATGAAGAGGTTGAAGGCGATTAATAGATATAAAGAATATGACAAAGTGCTACTTAATTGGTTAGATGATGGTATAATTGGACAAGCTCTGAGTGACTGGGAGGCGGACGTAGAGCACTACTACTTACCCCATCGAGCTGGGATCAAAGAATCCAGTTCGACAATTAAAATCAGACTGGTATTTGATGCATCTGCAAAGGAAAAAGGTGGCAACTCTCTTAATGATTTCCTGGAAACGGATCTTAATCTGATAGAGAAGATTCCACCAATTCTTATGCAGTTCAGGAAAAACAAAATAGGAGTCATATCAGCTATTGAGAAGGCATTTCTGCAGATTAGCTTGCAGAAAAATACAGAAATTTCTTGAAATTCCTGTGGTGGAAGGAAGGAAAGCCAACCGAATACCGACATTGCAGAGTAGTTTATGAAGTTTCGTCAAGTCCTTTTCTGCTCGGAGTGGCGATATTGCACCATTTGGATAGTGCTTCAGTTTATTTGAAGGTAACAGCAAAGAAGTTACAAAAATCCTTCTATGTAGACAATTTTGTCACTAGTGTGGAGAGTAAAGAAGAGCTCGATAAATTTGTCAAGGAAGAAGATGAATTAATGTACTCAGGAAAATTCAAACTATGAGGATGGATTAGTGGTTTGTTAACTACAACAAAGAAGGCATCGCTGGAAGTGAATGTGTTCGAGTATTAGAACTGATTTGGGACCCTTAATTGGACCAAATTTATTGTGACTTTGACGTTATATCAGTGCTGATGCATCCAATTACGAAGAGAAGTATACTGTTTGTTTCTCAAAGAATATTCGATACAATTGGATACACTTGTCTTACAACACTAATTCCCAAATTTTTATTGCACGAAATCTGGCAGGAGAAATACAGATGGGGTGATGAGCTACCAGCCCACTTGACAGAACGATTCACCGCATGGGCTGGACAAATACATTTACTGAAGTAGTGTGGGATTCCCAGACGATTTTCATCAGACCTCTCAAGGTCAGAGGACATACAATTACACATATTTTTTGATGCAAGCAAACATGTATACGCAGCTTTGCTATCTTAAGAGTGAAAACAGAAAAAGAAGTGTTAGTAAACCTTCTGCAAGCTAAAACCAGGATTTCACCTACAATTCCGGTGGCAATTCCTCGGCTGGAACTTCTAATAGCAGTTGTAGGAACACCCATTGGCATCCAGGTGAAAGAAGCGATGGGACTTGAATATTTAAAGGTATTTTATTGGACTAATTCTTCTGTTGCGCTGACGCAATTGTATTACCTTCGTAGCCAACCAGTTCAAGGAAATATGCCTATACAGTTACCAAGAGGATTGGCACCATGTACCAGGTACACTGAATCTAGCCGATCTACCATCTAGAAGGTGCAGCCCAAAGGTACTTCATTACAGTCAATCGTGGGAGGGCCCATTGTGGCTTAAAGCTAGAATATAAGATTAACCTCGAGAGGAATTTGTTGTTTCCGAAGAAGAAGTTAGCTCAGAAAGGAAGAAAGGTGTAGTTATATACCCAAGCATGACTAGTTGTGATGAAGACTTTGTCAGTCGACTACTGTATTTTTCGTGGCATACAAAGATGTTTCACATGTTTGCATAGATCCTAAGATTTTATCATAGTCTGGCTCGCAAAAATGAGAGAAAGGGAAAACTGACTACTAAAAACACTCAACAGGTGAAGAAGATGTTTCTCAAGGTAGTGCAGTCGGAATCCTTTCAAGCAGGAAATAAATTCACGAAGAATATGCAATTGTAAGGGATGAAACTGGACTTCTGAGAGTCAAAACAAAACTTATACAAAGTGAATAAACTAAGTTCTTCAAGACACCTATATCATTACCTTCCAAACATGGCGTTGTATCTATACTCATAATGGAACAACACTGCCAGTCCATGCATTCAGGATTGCATGTATCACTGGCAATACTCAGAGAAAAATAATGGATTATACGCATGAGGAAAGTGGTGAAACAAGTACTAGATAACTGTATTATCTGCAAGAGGCATAGAGCTAATTCCTTGCTAATACCCTTTGCACCTCTGCCCAAAGATCGGGTTGGACTCACCAAGGCATATGAAGTCACAAGAGTGGACTATGCAGGACCACTGTTCTTAAAATCTGGATATAAAGTGTGGCTAGTCTTATTCACCTGTGCAGTGTACCAGATGGTGCATTTAGAGGTGGTGCAATCTCTGTCCACTGCTGCCTTCATTCAAGCTCTGAGGAGGTTTATAGCTCGTCGAGGAAGGGTTTCCACCATCTATTCGGATAACGTTACCAAATTTGTCGGCACCAACCAAGCACTGAGGAGGTTGTACTGGAATGAAATACTGGCCTTCGCACCATCAAACAAATTACGTGGAAATTCAATCCTCCCATAGCAGCCTGGTGGGGAGGTTGGTAGGAGAGGATGGTTAGAATGGGCAAGGAACTTATGCGTCGGAATCTTGAACAGGCTTCTTTACATTATCCACAATTTTGTGTGATTGTGAAGCAGTCATAAACTTTTGACCATTAATTCATGTAACAGAAGATATCAATGAGCTAGTTCCACTGACACCAGCCATTTTTCTTCATGGAAATTCCAGCAGTGAAACACCAGATCTTTACGCAATCGACCACTCTGCACTGATCCAACGTTGTAGATATATACAGAAGCTCATAGAAGATCTGAGGAGCAAGTTCAGAACGGAATACTTGGATCTATTGATTCACAGTGGACAACGTGAGGAATATGTTATTGGCGTGGGGGATGTGGTACTGATAGGAGATTACTCTACCCAACGCATCCAATGGCCTCTAGGAATTGTGTTGGACCTGTACGAAGGAACGGATGGAGTATCAAGAGTAGCTCAAGTGAAGACTGCCACTGGCGAAAGAATCCAGACACTGCAAAGACTGTATCCTTTGGAGCTCTCATCAAGTGCTATGAAGGACATGAGGGAGGGTTGAGCATCCCAAGGAGAGCCACTACCATTAGCTGGGGCATCACACTCAGATAGGGTACACGAAGTGGTTACAACAAGAGTGGGGTGAAAGGTTAAAATTCTAGAACGTTTGAACTTGTGAGGTCTACACCTAAACAATTGGTTAGTTTTCGTTTGTTTTGAATTGTCACTATTATTATTGTGCCAATATGTTTTATATGATCTTGTGCTTCAATTTTAAATCTTTGCATTCAAAATTGGCAAGGAGGAAGAATGTAGTGAAACGTGCCTTACCTGCTTCGTAAGGTTTAATGAGGTTGAAGTTAATGTTGGCAAGACTATATGCCTCTTGTGTAAATAACTACACTAGTGTATTATATAGATGTTCTGTGAATGTAGGAGGCCTAGTTTTAGTGCGGAAATGTTGTGTTTTACATTGTTGTGTTAAATTAGCATTAAAATTAATATGCTTTCTTTTAATTATGGGAAATTAATAGGTTCACACCTCATCCCATAGCAAATATTCTGTTCTGAAAATTGAAAAATGACACCTGAACACGGGAATATAAAAAGAAAAGAAACCCTCTATCCCCGAATTTCCAAAAGGACATGGGCCAGCCCTCTCACCTTTTTTTCAAACTATTACGCATGATGAAGTGTATAGGTTCCGACCAGACGCACATTTAGTACCCATTCCTAGCTTAGCTTAATTGCACATGTGGAGGTAACAGTAGTATAATCGGCCCTCACTCACGACAGTGAGGGCTTCGGAGGCCTGTCGTTCCTACCCCATTTTGTCTGTTTTTAAGTGTAGTTAGGCTCAGAATAAAAGACCCAATTTCTATTTTGGTCAATAAACATATAATATCTGATTAAATTGTATTCCAATGCGTTCTTTCTTCATATGCCCCTAGCGCTGTATTGCAGAATGTTTAGTATCTATTTACCTAATGTTTAGGAATGTTGTTTTACCCTAAGACAGTTTTATATTTATATCAGTTTATGGACCCAGAACGAGATTTAATTCCATGATTGAGTAATTTGTAGAGTACACAACTTTTTTTAAGTTCGCGAGTAAACAATCATCATCTCAAATTTGTTAACCTTCCATAGCGTATAACTTAGTATACAAAATACAAAAACTGGATCTCTCATCAAAGATTTGTCAAAATCTCGGGGACAAGTAAGTATTAAGCACGATGGGAGATAGAGACGCAAGTTAAACGGCTGTGGAAATGCTTGAAGGGATGTCAAATAATTATAATAATTGAAAATTCGCGCTGGAAATGTGTTTGATTCACAAATATTTATGGTATTGTGTAGAGCCAGAAATTAACGCAGAAGGGAATGGGAATCTAAACCAACTAGATTTTTTTTAAATATGCATGAAGCAAGAGCTAAAATTTGTTAAATGGCAAAATTGTCTTGTTATTCTTATAATATTATGAACGCAAAAACTGCCAAATATGGGTGGTATAATCTTTGAAAAGCCTACCAGGATAGAGAACTTATAAGACGTCTAGGACTTCTCAAAATCCTTTTTGGATTGAAATTAGATCATTTTTACATTGGAATGTTATGTAACCAATAGTATGTCTACTGCCCAACAACTCACAGATTTAAATAGCCTTAGAGATGACTATTTTTTTATTGCAGTTGTTATGTTGCGTGGTCTGCCCAGTTCTTTTGACATGATGGTTATGGCGTTAGAGAATTCAAGAGCAAAAATAAGTAATTAACTTATGAAAGCAAAACTTCTTTAAGAGGATTTGAGACATGAAAAATATCAATCGGATTCTGATACTGCTTTCTTTTCCAAAATACCTAAATAAAAGTACAGTCAACTCTCGATTCTACGACCCCGGGAATAGCGTCCCTCTCGAAGTAACGACCCTTTTTTGGGGAACCGTGAAAAATGTGGAAAAATAGGTTGAAAATTTTAAGGAAATCGGCTGTAAAATGTGTTTGTTGCATTTATTTAGATTATCTTTGTGAGCGCTGTATTACTAGTGATTAGTATGGGTCAGGTATAAAAATAGATACCACCCCATCAATGCCAGCCAATAGCACATGACTCTGTTCACCCCCTCCCACAAGCAAGACAATGTTTCCCCACTCATGACTGCCGCTATATCACGCACCAGACTTGTTACCATTGTTACTTCGATTTTCAATTTGATTTGAATGGTTTGATTTTGTGAACGATTTTTGACGACCCACGCTATTGTTTTTGTCATTGTTATTTCGATTTGGTTACGTTTTTGGTTTTATTTTGTGAACGATTTTTGACAACCCACGCTATAGTTTTTGCCATTGCTATTTCGATTTGGTTACGTTTTTGGTTTTATTTTGTGAACGATTTTTGACAACCCACGCTATTGTTTTTGCCATTGCTATTTCGATTTGGTTACGTTTTTGGTTTTATTTTGTGAACGATTTTTGACGACCCACGCTATTGTTTTTGCCATTGCTATTTCGATTTGGTTACGTTTTTGGTTTTATTTTGTGAACGATTTTTGACGACCCACGCTATTGTTTTTGCCATTGCTATTTCGATTTGGTTACGTTTTTGGTTTTATTTTGTGAACGATTTTTGACGACCCACGCTATTGTTTTTGCCATTGCTATTTCGATTTGGTTACGTTTTTGGTTTTATTTTGTGAACGATTTTTGACGACCCACGCTATTGTTTTTGCCATTGCTATTTCGATTTGGTTACGTTTTTGGTTTTATTTTGTGAACGATTTTTGACGACCCACGCTATTGTTTTTGCCATTGCTATTTCGATTTGGTTACGTTTTTGGTTTTATTTTGTGAACGATTTTTGACGACCCACGCTATTGTTTTTGCCATTGCTATTTCGATTTGGTTACGTTTTTGGTTTTATTTTGTGAACGATTTTTGACGACCCACGCTATTGTTTTTGCCATTGCTATTTCGATTTGGTTACGTTTTTGGTTTTATTTTGTGAACGATTTTTGACGACCCACGCTATTGTTTTTGCCATTGCTATTTCGATTTGGTTACGTTTTTGGTTTTATTTTGTGAACGATTTTTGACGACCCACGCTATTGTTTTTGCCATTGTTATTTCGATTTGGTTACTTTTTTATTTGATTTTGTGAACGAATTTGGACTACCCACGCTATTTTTTTAATTTGATACGAACTTATAATTTTGACCAAATTAGTGGAAAGAGGACCTTCTTGACGCTCATTAAGAAGTACGAGATCATCCAGGAAGTGGATGAGAAAAAGCTTACAAAGACGGAGATTGCGCGGCAGCATGGCATCCCGAAGTCGACACTTTTCACGATTCTCAAAATGAGAGAAGAAATTGTGAATGCAGTGCAGAAGGAAGGCCACAATGTAAAGGCCAAAAATTTGAAAGGAGCGATGCACGCGAATCTGTAGCAGGCTATGCTGGAGTGGTTCAGCCAGCATAGAGCGCAAAACGTGCCTATAAATGGACCGATGATGCAGAGAAAGGCCGATGAATTTTCCCTGAGTTTGGGTATAGAAAACTTTAAGTGTTCAAGAGGGTGGCTAGAGCGTTTTAAAGTGCGTCACAGAATATCCAGCCACAAGGTCGTTGGTGAAAGCGCATCAGTCGACCCAACACCGGTGAGGGAGTGGATACCCTTGCTCCAAAACATCCTTAGGCACTATCAGCCCCAAGATGTATACAACACTGATGAGCTAGGGATGTTCTACAACCTGATGCCAGATCGCACTCTTGCTGTGAAAGGGGATAAGTGCAAGGGTGCGAAGAGGAGCAAGGAGCGCCTCGCCGTCCTTCTGTGCTGCAACGTGGACAGCAGCGATAAGATGAAGCCCCTCGTGATCGGGAAGTTCAAGAAACCCCGGGGTTTCAAGGGCAACATCCTGCCTTGTGACTATGATTTTAATAAGAACGCATGGATGACCTCGGGGGTGTTCACGAGGTGGCTTCAAGGCTTCGATTCGAAGATGGACGTTGCAAATAGAAAAGTCGTGCTCTTCATCGACAATTGCACCACACATCCTGCTCTCGACAAACTCAGGAACATCGAGCTGGTGTTTCTGCCAAAGAACACCACCAGCATGCTTCAGCTCCTGGACCGGGGGATAATCCAGCAAGTAAAGGTGAAGTTCCGCGAGATGCTTGTGCGGAGTATGGTGTGGAATCTTGACATGGGCAAGGAGGTCAAAAAGTGGGACGTGTTCAGGGCCATGGAAGGAATCGTCGCCAGTTGGAGGGCCGTGAGACCGGCGGTAATCACCAACTGCTTCCGACACGCCCACTTTGTCCTACTTGTTGATGAAGAGGCTGCCGTCCGTGTGCTTCCCACCGCTGCCAGCGCAGAAGAACCAGACGACCCACCGCCAGTGGACGTCAATTCTCAGCCAGGCCCCTCCACGGAACCGCAGCCTGGCCCATCAACAGCACCTTCGTCTGCGCCCCTGACTTTCACTCGGCCGTGCGACGAAGAAACGTGGAAGAAACTAGCCCCAGACTGCACGTATGAGGATTACATAGCAGCAGACGATGACATTACAGTTTGGGGCACCCTCGACGACGCTGATATAATCAGGGAGCAGCAAGAGTCCAGCGATAAAGAGGAGGAGGAAGAAATGGAAGAAGAGCCTGAAGACATCCCCACAACGAAAGATATTCTGAAAGCCGGGGATGTCTACTCAAGAGCACTTAAGCGCCAGGGCGCTACTGAAGAGCTGTGGTCACAGTTCTATAATGTGAAAGACTTCGTTGAGAAAACTGGCGCTAAGAAGAAGTAGGCCTCCATAATGGACTTCTTCAAGAAATAGGTAGGGTTTTTTTTCACATGTTGTCTAAAAAATGTAATTTTTGCTTATGAAGGTCGAGGGTGGAACAAAATAGGTTAAAATTCCAATAACGACCCCTTCGAAATAACGACCCTTTTTCAGGGAACCGTGAAAGGTCGTAGAATCGAGAGTATACTGTAATCGTAACCAAGAAAAGAAGAAATATGTTTTTAAGTGTTTTAAGTGTCGCGAACCTGTGCATAAAGCTTCTGAATGCTTAAAACGTGAAAAACACGCATCTAAAGGTGTATCGCCGCTTCTTCTATCTAATATAAGTGACAAATACACTAACAAAATATATACAAACAAGGAAGGGAAAGAACAAGCATAAGAGAGATATACAAGTTTAACAAATCAGTTTATTTAAATTCAAACAAGACGAAAGAATTACAAATGGTTAGACGAAATCTTATCCAAAACATTCCATTGTTAGTTAAAAGTAAATTAAATAAGTTACCTTAAACATCGTTTTCCCAATAGTGAACGTTAGGTGTGGAACACCGTGGTTAGACCTGCAATCAACACAAGTATGGTTGTGTCTATGTTATGAAATGGTGTAACTCGTTAAAGTAGAACAAACACACATTCTAATACGAAGATGCGTCTGCCTCAACACAATGGCAATTTAAATTGGAAGCAACTATTAACTTAATGTTAAGCAACAATACATAACACCACTCCAGCCTTGCGGCTACTAAACTTTGACCAAAACAGCATTTACTAGCATAATAGTTAACGATACCTAATTCTAGAAAGTCCTAGTTTAAAGAGTTACAACGTTGGTAGTTAAATGAGATAGCTAGGATGATTTAACTCCATATTGAGTCACGAGATACAAAGGTTAAGTTCCTAGAAGAGGAACTATAGGTTTACAAATAGTTAATGGCGAACTACCAGGAATCTAGGCTGTTAAGATACTATGTCTGGTCTATTCTCCGTTGGTACTGCCTGGACATTCTATAGTATATTTATATTTCAACACAAGTCTGGACATAGACTATAACAACTGCAAACAGTTTAAACATTAACTTACTAATTCAAACGGCACCTGAAGGGGGCCGGACAAAATAAACAATACCCCGCTGGCCACTACTCTACACTAGTAGCATACCCACGAGTAGAACACAGTAGCAAGATACACCAATAAAAAGATTAAAGACTGGTTATCAGTCAAAGACCCAACTAGGTCGTATAACAAAGTTCTAGGTAACCTGATTTCCATCAATATTGGATATAAAGATTTAAACTAGCCAGAACATGGTCATACAGTATAGGGCATCTGGTTATTGCCCAGGTATTTAAGACTATATCCTATGGACATAGAAAAACAAGTCAGAAACTCTAACATACTAAACTAAGTCTTATGGACATATAAAAATAGAGCAAAAACTCTAACATTCAAAACTATGCCTTATGGGCATAGAAAAACAAGTCATAAACTTTAACATACTAAACTAAGTCTTATGGACATATAAAAATAGAACAAAAACTCTAACATTCAAAACTATGCCTTATGGGCATATAAAAAAGTCAGAAACTCCGACACTCAAAACAATGTCTTATGGACATAGAAAAACAAGTCAGAGCTCTAACATACAAAACTGTGTCTTATGGACATAGAAAAATAGAGAAAAAACTCTGACAATCTAAACTAAGTCTTATGCATATAGACAAACAAGACATAAACTCTGACATTCACACCTATGTCTTATGGACATAGTGAAAGCTATCATGAAGACCCTATCAAAGATTACTAGATAAAGTACTCATAGTCACAAACTTAACTTCGTCTGCGGCGAGGAGGAGAGACTGACGCCTCAAACATCGTGATCACCACTGGTTTAGTCCACTGGTCCTTGGTTAACTTCTAGGATGTCCTCCGACGAATCGTTACAATAAAATACAAAGTATGAAGCTAGGGATGGCTGTTTTATACAAGATGCACTGACGTATTAGGAAAGGGACATCCACAAGGGAAAGGGGGCGAGTTTCTAGAATTGAGCAGAGAGCCCACTTGCGCTAGGAGACGGCCATTGAGGATAGCAGAGTGAAACAACTCGTCATAACATCTGAGTCGGGCCAGCCTGTAATATGTCTTTGTGTTGAACGCTGAACCTCCAGGAAGTGTTTGAACAGTCAGCTGGGGCACTTTCCTCAAGTTTGGGCGTTTCCAGCAACACGATTTCATCGTGAGCTTATATCTGCCACATATTAGAATTTATTAGTTTTTGCATTTATAGTGATAATCATATATAAATATAAGGTATTTTGAGTGTAAGTGCTAACGAGCAATTAGCACGTTACAAAGGTAACCAGTCGTAATCTAGTAGCAACCAAAATAAAAAGGCAAAAATAATTGATGTTTATTTACTGCTATGGGGAGTAAGACAAGTTCTGATCATTAATATGTAGACTCTGCAGCTACTGCACACATGACTATGAGTAAATATTGGATTTCTGATTTTAATATTGAAGTCACAATAACAACGTCACAATAGCAAACAATCAGAAACTTAAACTTGGAGGCCATGGAGATTTTATGATAAATATTAAGTCAGATACAAAAAATATCTGATGTAGTTTATGTGCCGAACTTGAGTTTGAACTTGCAATCAGTCAATCAGGTTGGGAAAAGAGAGCTTTTTGTTATTTTTTCATCAGAAAATTCCAAAATCTACCAGGATCAGAAGTGTACAAAAATGATAGAGCTATCTATACCTAGTGCTAGGAACACAGATAATCTTTATATACCAGACACATGTGGTGAGCTGCTTTCTAAAACTACTTCTGATTCAAATATGATTGAAAGTGCTAATGTGGTGTCGAGAAATAATTCACAAGAGCCCTGGCACCCTCGACTGGGGCACTTAAATAAAGAATCGGTAGATTTGATGAAAAATAGTATGGCCATTGGAGTCGATTTTACCAGAGAAGCGTCCTCGTGCTTCTCATGTATTGAGGGGAAACGATCGAGAGAGCCCTTTCCAAGAAGCAAGAAGCCTAACCATGCCTCCGAACTTCTTCAGCTCGTCCATTCTGATCTGTGTGGGCCCATGAGTGAGAAATATTATGGAGAAGCAAGAAAATCTTCAAAAAAATGTAAGTTACAAACCCGAGATTTCGAACTTAACTGCTTGTCTCTTCTTGGGATTGCCCGCCCCCACTTTGCAAACTCGCTCTTGTCTTGAGAAGTTTGAAAATAATGTATTTTGCCGCTTGAAGATTTGTCATAGACTGATTTGCATCCCGGTATGAAACACGTCAGCATGATTGAAGCATAAACTACGTATTAAGAGATTATAAATATAAATTACATATGCTGAATACTTAATTACTAAAATAATAACAAAAAGAAGAATCTTTAATTTAAAACCAGGGGCTTTAAACACATAACGCAACGAATGAATGTATAAAAAAAATACAGCGCTCTCTCTTACATACAATATGCCGGTACTGAAAGAATAAAATACCCGGCCAGTTCGATTACAGCGCTCAAGTTTCTCAAATCCACCGTAGCGCCGCAATTTGCATTTCATGTGACTGCAGGGGCCAACATTTTCTTATTTTTATATCTATTAAATTAATAAATTACTCTATTTCTACTTTCTCATGTCAAGATAAGGTATCGGGAGACTATTTTACATATCAATAATAATTTATTTTTACCTATCCAAAATAGATTAATTTAAGGGTGGTTTAATTAGAGCAAATTATAGAAAATTTGAATATTTTGGAAAGTGTCCTTGAAGATTGAATTCAATTTGGGAATCTGTGAATAGTTAATCATGATAAATAGGGAAAGGTTTTTATTTTTACAAATAACAAATAATTTTAGGGTATTTTATGAATTATTAATCTTTGAAAACGAGAATTTTGTTGGAAGTATTTAAACAATTTGATTTAGAATTTATACATAAAGGGTGATTATTGTGCTAAACAAGATGATGTGTTTGTTTTTTTTCACTAGGACTTATTTAATGGTGGTTTACTATAAACCTATTTTTGAAAATTTTCTGCAAATGCACAATATGTGAAAACTTGTGCGATTGTGTCGTGATATTTATTTTAATCTTTTGGCCAATATTTATAATGCCTAGTATGGCTAACTTTTAGCGTAGTTAAAAAAGTAAACCCTTCCAAATTTAGGCATAGTATTTTTAATACGTAATGTATTTATAATGTTTCGTTACCTAATCCCATTAGGAGTTAAATAAATTTGCAGGCAGAACTAAAAAAAACTAAAAAAACTGATTTTAACAAATCTAAGACTATTCAGTTATTCTCTTAGATAATAATACACAATATAATATGATTTTTGGGCTTGCGTGCAATGCAGTACCAACAATATTCAGATTTGGACAATCTTTAAAAACTGATATGATTCTATTTGTATGAACAAAACTAAATAAATATAATATTTATAAGAGTCTTTCACAGTACTCTACTGCATCATACATTGTGTCCACTACCCTAATTTGGTAGGAATGAGAAAATAAGAGTATTGGTAAAAACAAATCCCTTTGCGCGTAGGTAAGGTGGTAGACCAGTTAGGGAAAAATGACCCTCAGGGCGGGATTCAAACCCTAACCCCCCGGTCACTGGGAAACCAGACTAAATACGCATGGCATTTAACTACTTGTACACCGATGCGTGTGTCAAAATATTAGGTTTGCAATATTTAATTATTATACTCGTGTAGATACATTTTTAATTAATATAAGGAGACACGTTTTTGACAGCTATAAAATATATACTATGAAAAATTTCATATATTCATACGTCAAGTCATGTGATCTTCAACTACTACTTTAAATATACATATACTACATTTATCATCAACTATTTCCAGCCTATGGCGTGGTCAGTTTAGTAAAATTTCCCCATCTTCCTCTTTCCTTCCACCAATTTTCCCCCATTAATTGTTTCCATTTATCTCCTCTCATTTACACACTTTTCTACATTTCCAGAAGATCCAGGTTTCACACCTGTGTAGCGTGGTTATATACACTTAGTACTATAATTTCCACCATCGGTAATTGTGGGGCAGATTCGAACATAGAAGTTACAGAGTTTTAAAGTTGGCTCCAATATTATATTGATTAATTTTAATTTATCGCTCTCTATGATATTTTCTTAAACTAAACGCTCTCTTCAAGCTACACAAACCCAGAGTCAAAGTATACGGGTCTAGCTACTCTCTAGTTTCAGTGATCAGACATTGAAGCCAAGTGATGCTAGCTTCGTTGCGGAATAGCGCGCACGCAATTTAAGTTTTGAAGATAAGTTTGAACTTCCAAGTTTACATTTTACTGTTAGACAGTAGTTATTTCATCCCGAATGTGGTAACTAGTAAATAAAAATAATATTTCACAACAAATGATAACATACAAATTACAATTTAATAATTTGCTCATTGATGTAATATAATTTAAATTTATTTGAAATACTGTATTATAAATCACATGCTAATTATTTTTTGGTAAAATTTTAACATATAAACATGGCTATAAATTATTATTTGGGAGGGCACTAAGGCATCAATCAATCAATCTTATCATCTAGCTAATAACATCTGAGGGGATCTTTGATTTAATCCTGATGTGTAGCCTACCTAGCATTTAGGATAATTTGCCTGAATACTAAAATCAGAGTCTTTCCTTCAATAAAGAGATAAGGCAGACTGCAAGAATGAAATAATCAAACGTGAAGAGTGAATGAGAAGTGTGATTCTCAATTGGATTTTTTAAATATTAATTTACATTCGAAAGTGTGAGTGGTGTTAATAAGCTATCTTAGAAGGTACGTTCTTGCAGAAGATGGCTCAATACCGAGGCAAATCAATACCACTAACATTTCGCTTTTACTCATTTCGTTCTTGCATAATATGGTCTATAGAATTTCAATATAATTTTATCAATTGAAAAATGATATTGAAATATATAAGTTTGGTACTTTCGTCTTTACAATGGTCCCGGGTTTGTTTACCGCCCTCAAGTAGACATTACTCAAATACTATATTTGACTTATGCGTCAAGACAATTATTGAGAGTATCACCCCTAAATATTATTTAATCAAATGACTGTAGTAATATTACTTTCAGCAACAAAACGATTGTTACTACCAAGCTGTAATGATCATATTGAGAGAGTTTAACACATCTGGATGTGAGCAGTTTCAGTCCTCTATGAATAATTTAATACTTTTGTGACAAGTGCCACTAAAAAAAACTAAACAAATAGTGTTATTATTTAATGTAATTTTGTCAAATACTTTCGAATGTAAATCATATAATTTTAGTTTCTATCGATTCTCCATAATATATATTGTAAGCGTATTGATACAATAAATCATCGATTTTTTTAATATTCAACAAAAAATAGTGAAATATATACGGGTAACGTTTTTGAGCATCGTCCCCTTCTTAAACCCGTATCACACGACACTAGCTCGTACTTGAAATCCAGTGTGCTAGCTAGCACGTCATCATCTAGCGTCGTATGAATCAGAAAAAGTATACTGGTTCTGCCTCTTAGTACTGGCTACCATAATAGTTGTGAGGATAGAACAGGCGCTATTTTCGTACTAGTTCCGACACTAGTCTGTATAATTCGACCAATCAATGCGCGCTGAGACTGTGTGTAGAGAAATGGTAGAAATGGCACCAACATGGTCATCGGATGTGATTTTGTTGTTGGCAGAAAACTATTCTAAACATTCTTGTTTATATAATACCAAATTGCCACAGTATGACAATGTATTTAATATATACTTAATTAAAACCATGTCATCTAACAACGACAAACTGTGTTCCAGACCCAATTTTAATCTAAATAAACTTGATAGCATGCCAACCTTGGCTGGTTGCTTTTTTAGAACATAAAGTGTGCGTAGGCCTAAAAAAAGAACATTTGTGTATCAAGGATACTGTACTTGGACACCCATGGGCTTAAGGGCCTCTGTCCACATCGTAAATAAATGAATACAAATTTGGGGAGATACTAAACATTAGTGTCACCCCGAATGTAGCCTACCTAACCTCCAATACAAGGGGTGTTCAAAAAGAAACCGAACTTTTGCTATAACATCTTTATTGCTCATTCTACAACATTTTAAGCACTATCCCCCTCAAAGTAGTTCCCTCTACTGGTAATACACCGTTCCCAACGTTGCTTCCATTTTTGAAAAGCCTCCTGGAACGCACTTTCTGGAATGGCATGCAGGTCTCTTGTCGCATTGTTCTGAATCTCCTCTATGGTTTAGAAACGACGTCCCTTCAACGTTGTTTTATGTTTGGGAAACAGGAAAAAGCCTGCTGGGGATAGGTCCGGAGAATACGGTGGATGGAGCACAACGGGAGTGTGGTGTTTTGCTAGATAGCTGCGGATAAGGAGCGACGCGTGAGCCGGCGTATTGTCATGATGCAACATCCAAGTCTGGTTTTCCCACCAATCAGGCTTATTCATGCGCACAGCATCCCTCAAACGCGCTAGAATTCCCTGGTAGACTTCCTTGTTTACCATCTGACCACGTGGTACAAATTCCTGATGGACAATGCCTCTGCAGTCAAAAAACACAACCAACATCACCTTGATCTTTGACCGACTCATGCGTGCTTTTTTTGGACGAGGAGACCCTTTGCCCACCCACTGCGACGACTGCACCTTCGTTTCAATATCATAGCCATAAACCCACGTCTCATCACCTGTTATGATGTTCTTAAGGAAGTTTTCATGGTCATTGGCAGTGGCAAGCAGTTCCTGGCTGATTTCAACACGGGTCTGTTTCTGATTGTCAGTCAACAAACGCGGCACGAGTTTTGCACTGACACGACGCATCTCAAGTTTGTCACTCAAAATTTGATGGCATGATCCTACGCTGATGCCCACTTCGTCAGCAGCTTCTCGAACAGTTAAACGACGATTTGCACGAATCACAGCAAGAACTCTCTCGACGTTGTCATCATCTGTTGATGTGGAAGGTCGTCCAGGCTTGGGATCGTCACCAACTGACATTCTGCCGTGTTCAAAACGCTTAAACCACTCACAGCACTGCGTGCGACTCATACAGTCCTCCCCGTATGCTTGGCTAAGCAATTGAAATGTCTCTGTAAATGTTTTGCCAAGTTTGTAGCAGAATTTCACACAAACACGTTGTTCTTCAAGCTCTTTCATTGGCACTTTTGCACTAATCCGATGAACAGCTTATGCACGTGCTCACTTCAGCGGCTGTAGCTCGCCAAATAACGGTCAGAGCTAAACGGGGAAAATGGCATTTTGTTGTCTAAACCTACCGCTACGTGCGCTCAGTAGCCGCGGTGCGCTCCCTCTGCCGGTTGGCCCGCTATTTCAAAAGTTCGGTTTCTTTTTTAACACCCTTCGTATATCATTTTTAGCATCCCACGACCATTATTTCGTCTTTCCAGCCAGTCCCGTGTCCATATTCTTTCCTGCGCTCCCTCTCATAATTTTCAATATCATTATGAATAATTAATGCAGCTTCTGCACCCAAAATTAATAGCTGACGTTTCATAAGTATCTATACTAGAACCTAGTATCAAACTAGCAGCGTGTGAATACTCTAGTCCCGTTTCTAATGTACTAGCTAGTTTAAAGATATCTAGGCGCTAGCTAGCACACTTGATTTCTAGTACAAGCAAGTGTCGTGTGATAGTAGCTTTACTTAACCTTTCTAACCTTTCATGTGCAAAAGAATTAAAGTTTCGAACAATAGTGTTCAAATAAACAACTTGTCGTGTAGGCCCTCCTCTAGTGAGATGTCTAACTATTTAAAAAAATCAAATTATATTAAATATGCCTAAATATAATTATAGTATCATTTTATTAGCCGTTTACTTGCAAGTATAAACGGTAATAGAAATTTCTTAATAATTAGTTGTTTTGAGAAAATACAGTGTTTTATTTGTATCAGTTCTAGAGCACCATCCCCAATTAAAAAATAAATATTTTTATTTTTTATATAAATAATGACTAAAGTTAGGGCAGTAGAAAAATCAATGTTATAAATAAATATACAAGCAGCCAACGACATAGGAGGGGTGATAACTGATATCCAGCAGAAGTTTTTTTTTATTGAAAACATTGATAAACCAATGTGGAAATAATTAATCAAAAAAAACCTTAATTTAAAAAAAAATCAATTGCACACTTCCCATCTGGAAACTTACATTTATTGTTATTTTTACATGTAAAGCCATTGTGCAGGAATAAAATTTTATAAATCTGAACATCTGTTATTATAAAACGTCACAACTATCCGCAACGATAACAACGCTTTCTTATATAGCGGCAAATCGTGCAACTAAAAAGCTTCAAAGTCTGATCAACTTTTACATAGGGTTTTGAATAGAATGTGTCATACTCATAAGGGTGCACAAACCCTACATTTTAGATTTTACGTCGTACGATTATTATACATTGGTTGAATACGGATGATGTTTCCAGTACACATAATATAAAAATTAAATTACCATAACGTGTGTTTCATGTACGTTTTTTTAATGGGTTTGTGACTTAGCAGAAACAAACACTTTTAGACATGTAAAATGTAAACTTTAGCAGCAGACTTGAATAAAATAACCTAGAGACTTGAAACTTTGCACTCTTGATTTATGATAATGATAATAAAATAAGCAAGTAGAAATGGTAATTTTAAACAAAAGAAGCAATTAGAAATGTAAATCTCAAACTAGACGTTTTAAAGAAATAAATATTTTTTTACACATTGGCTTACCCTATCCACGGTAGGAGTATATATGCGACAGCTAGCAGAGGATCCCCTATTTTAAATATTGGCTGAGAATAGATAATATTAGGGAGCCTACCTTATTCGGAACTAGTGATTATATGTGTAATAATACTATTATTATATTATCCGTATAAAGTGTGTTGGTGACCTCATTGCTCTTGGGGTAAAGTACTGGGCTGTATCCAAATAGTCGAGTACACTTGACTTTATGCAGACTTGATGACTTTACACTTACCACACACTTGAGATCGAAGACTGCAACATACTATTTGAACGACAAAATATCCTTTTCACACCCTTGAGTCTGCAGTGCTGCTTCCTACCAATGATCTTAGAAACCATTTTAAACGCTATCTATAAGCCCGAATTAGCATAGGCTACTTACAGATTTGTGGTGGCTTATTTTCACTTCACATGACAAATTATCCAACACAACACGATACAACTCTACAACACTACAAAACAAATCAGTAAGCTCTATATTTAATGCACGATATCAAAGATCACATTACTCAGAGCTATATCTCTAGCAGACAAAAAATTAGACAATTGCCGATCAAACACCGCATCGAGGGCGTGTCAAGGCTAACTTGCTATCGCCCTTGGACACAAGGACGTGTAAGGGGTGCATTAGCACACTTCATGGCTATTTGGACGGTTCTACACTTGATCACTTGATTTCTAATGCAATTATCAAGTGAACGTCAAGGGTCGACGGCGCATGAAGTAGACTATTCGAATAAAGCCCGGGTCTCAAGACCTGATTTTCGTGATTTCAAACCCAACCAGGGTCAACAGATTCTTACTGAGCGATAAAAATTCAAAGCACAACTTATTTTGGAGGGAAAGTCAATTCATTGGTCCCGTGTTGATTATGGCCTGTAAAATAACCCTGTAGGCCTAAGGTATGTGAAAATACCTTTCCTGGCAAAATTGGCAGGCCCTTTAGCTCTCGCTCATAGAAATTCTCGTGTGGTGACATAATCAGTCGGTTCATAAATTACACATTAATTACCTTAAATGAAATAAAAAGAAATAAGTGTTATCAAACAATGCAAATAATACTTCATTAAAGATTAATGGCTTTTTCTTGACTGTCACTTACTATCCTACCATAGATAAGTTATAGTCATGTTTATAGCCTACTGCACTAAGATCTGATAAATATCCATGCAATAATGCACTTAAAACTGAAGAAATATGCAAGAAAAACTGGAAAATATGCACATGGTGGCTACAGACAGGGAAAACCTGGAAAAGTCAGGGAATTTTCGAATGACAGGGAAAACAGGGAAATGCCAGGGAATTTAACTAAAAATAAGGAAAAGTCAGGGAATTTAAAAATATGTCTAAAAATCCCATTAATTTCACAACCAAACACTAAAACAAAAGTTAATAATACCCTAAATAAAATAACATTTTAATTTTCAAAATAACTGATAAAACTGTTTATGTAACTTTTTTAATATGTGATCAATAATAAAACAAGTCATCATCCACCATTAAAACTGGAAAAAAGTAGTCAGGGAAAATTGAAAAATGTTGCCTGGAAAACCTGGAAAAGTCAGGGAATTTTGTAAAATATGTTTTGTAGCCACCCTGTATGCACAGTAAAAAAAATTATGGTGATTAAAATCATATTCTGTAACACCTTACTTATAGTGCTTTTGATTACAATGCACAACAGATATTTCTCAAGATTTTCTGGAGTAAATCACTTCTGGTTATCTCTTAAAATGTTCTTATAACTTTACGTACATGGAAAAGCTTCTCTCTATTAGTCTATCACATGTAGACCTAGTGATGGGACAGTACTCTTAAAGTGTATGGTCCTTTTGTATTCACTGTCTAAGCATTACACTTTTCATATGTGTATCTTTGTATATTTGAATGTGTAAGTCACAACTCAGTTAAATAAATCCTACATTAAAAAAAAAAAAATTAACTTTGTAAAACGCATTTTTTTTATAATAGAGACAAAAACGAATGCATAACAAAACTAATAATTTATACACACTCACAAAGAAAGGCAAACATGAACCACACACTCGCTCCTGAACTTAATAGATGGTCCTGTTGTTTGCAACGCTCTACAATTAAGGGGAGATGAGATGTATGATGTGGCTTTGAGAAGGGAGGAGGAGGACGTATGAGGTGGCTTTGAGAAGGGAGGGGGAGGACGTATGACTTGGCTTTGAGAAGGGAGGGGAAAAGTATGAGGTGGCTTTGAAAAGGTAGGGTGAAGACGTATGACTTGGCTTTGAGAAGGGAGGGGACTATGCATGACTAAATTTTTCCTGAGATTTGAATTGTTATTTTTATTTATATACCTATTCGCTCAAAATATGCACTAACATAAGGATAATGTAATAATATACATAATAAAACTAGTCATTAAAAACACCAGATCACAAATAAAATCTGGATCTTCAAGTAAACCATATTTCACAGGCATGATTCTTTTAAGCTCCATAGATGAAAGTAGGCTACTTGGCTTATTCAATTGAAGATGAAAGCACATCTCCCCTATAATCTATTTAACTGAGTTGTGAAGTAAAATTTCGCCATACTCATTTATTTCTTCTGAAAAAGTTTCCTTAAACTCTCTGGTTCAGTGACTTTGATCGAATCTTATTGACACAATGCAAAACAATTATTTTTAAAAAATTATATCTTTTGCACACAAAGCCTCTTTATGGGAATGATACATTGGTATGAAAATAGCTTCCACTCTAAATACTGTTAAAGCAAAGGAAGACAACCATTTATCTTCCCTAGCATCGCCGGAGCACCATCCGTACATAAATACATTCAAGTTTATCCTGCTCAAGTTTGTTCCTAACTGCATCGCATTTTTCTATACAGCTTTTTACTGCCTCAAAAATAATCTTGCCACTTGTGGTCGATAACTGATAGTTCTAAAAGTTTTTTAAACACATCAAAGTTGTCTTTTATGCCTTTTACACAGGAAAGACATTAAGAAACAAACAGCTGGCAGGCCATTCAAAATGTCTTGGCGAGCCACTATCTTGTTTTAGCCCACAGACCATGGGTTTGGCCAACCTTTGGGGCCTACTCTACATAAGAAAACTAGGCTACTCATAATTTATAAGCCTAATATTGTTGCACATTTTTTTATTATTATGTTTGTTTAATCATTCACGCTTACCATAAACTATAGTTGGCTATCAAATCAACATTGCACTGTAACTAATATTAATGCTTTTCCTTTTGTCACATTAGTCTGCAGTGTCCCAGCTCATTGATGCTGGCACAAAAGAAATGAGCAGATAGTTATTCAGGATTTACTTAAGTCTTTCAGTTCATATATCAGGGCCGCATTTGGCAGGGGGAGTACGGGGGTGACAAAGGGGGCATTTGCCCCGAGTCTCACATTCCAGGGGGCCACATTTCCCCCAAAAATTATTAAATTCAATTACAGTTATTATTCTAAATTTCACATCAAATAGTGTTCAGATAATTAACAGCTATAAGTAAGTATTCACTTAGTGATAGGATTCCATTCCAGATTCCTTAAAACCCTGACTATGTTATTTAAGATTTATGTTATTCGAGTAATGTGCTGCAGTACAGTAGAATACGCCACCATTGTACTACCGCTGTCAGCCTACAGAGAACTATCAGTGTAATGGTGTAAAGAGGAATCTACTTTTGTTAACTTAACTTGATTGATTGTTTGCATTTAATAAAATACATTCATTTAATGGGTTGATCAATATTCTATAAAACATGAGAAATTATTAATTAACATAAGTAATGAGTACATAACAATATATTATAATGGCTTAATGCTATAACTGAAAAACTGCCATACAAAACAAGAGCTCAGATTTTGTTTTGCCCCAGGCCTGACATTTTCTTAAAACGACCCTAACTATATAATTCTCTTAACAGACGCCAGCACATCCTTCAACCAATGTTAGTGTTGGTAATCCTACTATAATAACTAATAGGACAAACACAATTGAAAATAACATTATTTATGCATCGGCCAAGACTAAACTAAGGGCCGAGCCTATAGGGCTCATTTGGATTATGAAAGTTCCTAGTATAGAGATTAACATGGGGGAGTAAATTGTTGTCATTTGAATGAGCTTTATAATCTCAGCCCTAGGGCCCTTCTTCATGGTGTTCAGCCCTCTGATTATAACCTGCGTTGGTAGTTATGCAGCTTGATGTTAGGTTCATCGAGTTTGGTTTGCTGGTAATGAGGAGGTCGTGTTTGAAAACCTAGTCATGTGTACCAAAGATATATCCTCCTTGATAGTTCCCCACTCTCCTACACACAAATGTAAGTACATTTCTTCTATATTCTAACTTCCTCACCTCCTATCCCTAGTTAAAATTGTATAGCCTGTACAAGTATCAAGATGCAGGGCAAAAAATACTTTTATTATAAGATTACACTTGTGTTTCTTTCATCAGATTTGGTAACAAAATGGAAATACCTCAAGTGGTGGTCAAAGAAATTACTTCCTCTACAAGACTAATCTGTGCCAGCCAAGAACCACTTGTGGCACCTAAAAAACAATTAAAATCTGTCAAACAATCAGTCATTCTGGCTGATATTGAACCTTCAACTAGTGAGGAACACTCAACATCTGTAGACGAATCCTCACCTATATCTGAGGGTCAAGTTACACTCGTTGAAGAGAGATCCACAAAACTTGAAATATCCTCTGGATTTGAGCGGTCTTTACTGCAACTTAGTGTTTACCTTTCAGAAGAGGAAAGTATATCTTGTGAGCAGGAGGGAACGGTTGGTGTTTTACTAATTAGTCCCTTTTGAGGTACTATTTACAACTTGATTATTACTATTATCTTTGGAATTCTGGTTAAAACCTGAGCCTTGACTCACTTGTGTCTAAGACCTAGCCCACAAAAGCCCACCTAGGTTTTATTTTTAAAAAACACTTATTGTATTTTGCATACAAAACAAAGATCTGATTAATTTTGAAAATGAGTCCCCAATTTCCCTTTTAATGATTAAAATATGATTAATTACTTTAAATAAATATAAAACAGGTGGGTTAGAAATTGAACTAAACTTGGCATAAGTCTTGATTAAACAAATATTATTGACTACTTTAAAGAAAATACACATAGAGTTTAAACTTAAAACATTATCTTATAAGTAATACCAGAGCTTTTACTACCATGATAAAATAAAACATACCATCTAGAAGAATTTTGCTGACCAATGGCTATTTTTATATTTCTTAAAAAAAATTGCTTTTCCCTGCACTTTCCCTTTTTCCATTCTTTTTTCTACGCCTTCTACACAAACATTTTTTTTCCCCCTTCAACCTACTAGCTTACTATGTACTATTGTTGCCAAGCATTACTCTATATCATTGTTGCATTAATGTTTTCCTTTTTTATGTATCTTATTATTTCTTTCCTTACTATATTAAAATAACTTAAGTTTAACTTGATCCCGAATAATTACTATACTTTAATGATTGGTTAAATTAGATAGCTTACACAATTGATTGAATTAAACCCAATAAAAAACCCAAAAGAACCAATAAAACTCAATAGGTTGGGCTTTTTTTTTTTTTAAACTTGCCAAGAACTACCTGAATTCACCATCTTAGTCCCTCAGTGATTGAAGACTAACTTAGAAGCAAGCATACTTAAGTCATGATAGTCTCAAAGTAAATAAGAATGAATTATTTTTAAATACATATGTAGTAAGAACCTATTATTTCTGAGTTGATCAAATTATATTAGTTTGATTGATACCCACATTGGGCGTATGGATATACTGGTGGGGCTTTTTACTTAATTTTTTTTACTCATCTTCTACACAAATGCAGATACATATCCCTTTTAATTCCGTCTTCATCATCTGAAGTGTAATTAGATGTGGATAACCCAGGTGGGTAGTAAGATGTGGTGTAAACACAACTATTGGCATGATACCGATTACATATTTAGTGTAATTAATGGAAGACGTTTCTTAAATATGCCTATAATAAGCCCACTCCGGTGGTCAAATGGTCTAAGGCATCAATCTCACTACAGACTGGACTGCCGATGACGGGAAGATCGAGGTTCAAATCCCGGTACTGAAAGGTTTTCTACTCTCTCTCCATGCAAATGCACCAGTACCACTACACTTCCTCTAAATTCAACCTTCCTCATCCCTAACAAAGTGTAATTAGTTCAAATCTGTATAATTCAAACAGGCAGTAAGATGTAATATGTGGAAAGGGGGGTGTAAAACTATTTTCTAAGTAAAACATGTACCGGTATTTAAAAACCCTTGAAATATCCATAATTTATTTTTATAATACTGGTGTTACATTTTATGAAATGGCTATATTTGAAAGTCAAACTGATTTTATTCACTGTGAACCATAACTTATTTTTTTTCATCAGGAATCTACATTATTAACACCAAAGAGCAAGAGACAAAAAAGAAAGAAGAAACGGAAACATTCTTTAAGCAGCCCACCAGGGAAAAAAATGTATCTGCGACCAAATTATTTCATTGGAATTCAAGTTTCCAATCCCGAGGTAGGTAACAACTTCCAACAAATTTTAAATTAATTTTTTAGCAATAAATGGGTTCAACCATATTAAAAAACCTATTTTGTTAAAACTTAATAACTATACGATAGACCCCAATTTTTATCCCATATTGTAATACCCACGTCTTAAAAATATAATCTTTCAAAATATTTGTTAATACATAATTCATCAGGGTTGATAAGCACCTGGAAGATGAAAATTCTGGAAAAATCAGGGAATTAGATGTGTCAGGTTAGAAGTCAGGAATATTTTAAGAAGCCACTGGAATTTTAAGATATTTTTGCAATAATTGTCAGGGTATGAAATAGAAGAACAAAACTCGCTGTAAATTATTAGTTTTATCTTAAATTTGTGTGCTTTTTTTTTAACTGGGATATTGGTTTTATTCTTGTATCAAGAATTTAATACAAAATAATGGAAATAGTTGGGGTTTTATTACCCATAAGCTAATATCAACCTTGTAAATATAAATTATAGTTTAAGATATTGGTTTCATTATAATCTGAATTGCCAGTGAAGGGGAAATCAAGGTTCACTCTTGGCTTGGTGCATGGGGGAAAGGGATTATCTACATGGAATTTAACACTATGACTACAGTAGCAACTGAATTTGAATAACTCCAGTAACTAACAACAGACCTGCTTTTGTAGTCGTGTGGCCTAAGGTGTCACACTCATGTTAGATTAGACTTCTGATGACAGGGAGATTGAGGTTTGAATCCCGGTCGGGTGTATTGAGGGGGGTTTTCCCAAAATAGTTTTTCACTCCCCCTTCACACAAACACAGGTAAACTTCCTCTAAATTCAACCTTCCTCATCACTAACTCATTAGCGTAATTAGTACATAGGTAGCAAGACGCGGTGTTAAAAAAAAATCCATTCCTAAAAGCATATAACTCGAATGGGTAGTAAGACGTCATATAAAAAAAAACATTCCTAATAAGCATATAACTCGAATGGGAAGTAAAAGGCGGTGCTAGAAAACATTCCTAATAAATGCTAATGTCTAGATTTAAATGCAGCTGTGCACTATTCATTATAATATTTATTTTATTTCTCTCTTTTAGATTCACAGAGCAGTGCGATTAGTCCAGCAGAGAATCATACAGCAAGAGCCAGCTCTGTGCTCTACAGTCATACCAACACCTAAACTTCACCTAACATTAGCAGTGTTCTACTTACCAGACCCTGAATATGTTACCAGGTTGGTAATATTATAGTAATACTTCATCTAACCTAAACAGTCACATACTTACCAAATCCTGAGCATGTTTCCAATTTTGTTTAATTGATGCTGTGGGATTAAAACTCAGTGGTGTATTCAGGTTTTTGTCCCCCTCCTAAGAGGGTTCAGTTTCAAGGTTTTAGGAGACTAGTTCCAGAATGCTGATTTTAAGTTAAAACTTGTGACCCGACACACAAAAATAATACCTATGACTTTGAGCTACAACTATAAACATGCAACAATATGAATACACTAAAGTTTCTGCATAAATGCATACCTCACTTATTCAAACCCAACTAACCGCTAGGTGACTATTTTAAACGGTGCTGAAATGCATACAGTTAAAAAATGATACCTAAGCTACTACTGTGTGGTCCAAACACGAGGGAACAAAGACCAAACAATTGGCCAGACATTAGATCACAATCTTTGATATTTCTCAAACTTGTGCATTTTCACACACATCTACCCAATCAATACTAATTTTAGGACTAGTGTTTTTATATATTTATATATATTTATTTTAGGAAATTTTGCTGCTGTTGAAAATTGGCCACTTAGGTCCAAGCCTTCTTGGCCTACACTTGAATATGTCACCTCTATTACCTTAACTTATCTTACACATTAGCTCAGTCGGTAGAATCTGTCTACTGAGCTAAGGTCCCGGGTTCGATTTCCAGCATGGCCGGAAAGTTTATTATTGATTAAATGTGGGCTTACCCTTTCACAGTGATGAATTAACGGCCGGGGACTGGCTGTTGTGCCTGTCCTAATCTTAAGATAGATTATAAGGCATATAAAGCTATGACAGGCTTAGCAGGCCGGTAGTGAAAAAATATATTGCTTGAATAAAAAACTTACCCAGGCCACAGGCTGGAAACAGTAATGGATGTATTAAATTAAATATATTAGCCTACAGTACCCAAACTTCACCTAACATTAGTGACTTTTTTAATTTAAATATTCTGAGCCTGTTGCATTATTAAAATATAAGTCTAAGCTTGATACAAAGCTTTAACTATATTTTAATTGGTGTCATTGAAAAAAGTTTACCTACTTCAATGGCCACATGGTCTAAGGCATCACTCTTGCAATAGACTAGACTGTTAATGACACGGAGATTGGGGTATGATCCCACCCTTGTGTACTGAAAGTGATTTTTCTTAAATGGTTTTCCACTTTCCCGCCACACAAATGTGAGTAAACTTCCTCTAAATTCAACCTCCCTCATCCCCAACACATTGAAGTAATTATAACATATAGTGTGATTTTGGTAGGAAGAACAGTAAAAGTTAGTTACTAAAGTTACTAAAACAATTTTAATATATTCATACATCAAGTCACATTATCTGCAGCTTTCCCTTTTGATAGATCAATACCTTTAGAAGAATATAAGCAAACAATATAGCAAAATACTATCAATTTTGGCCGCAAAGAAATAAGTTTAAATTTTATCTACTGTTCTTCCAAACAAAATCAGGGTATATGTGTATAACCCAAACAAGTAGTAAGACGCAGTGCTAAAACAAAAGTTTGATTTTTCTATTCACTTATTATATTTAATCATCATAGGAAGGTCAAGATTACACTTTTTTATTTTCATAATTAAATGAATTATTGTCTAATGTCTTGGAAATATTCTCAATATTTTTCTGGCTTGCCTATACACAGACCACTCTTTCCAAGTAATATAAAGCTTGGTTTAATAAATATTTACTAGTTGATCTACCACAAAATAGATTATAGATTTGGGCTTTGTTAATGGTGGATGAAACCAAACTTATGTCATTCTCGTATAAACCAATTGTGTAACAGCGTCAGCATCACAAATTGAAAGTAAAAAAAGTCACATTTTCTCACTCTAAACCTTTCATCATATTATTATTTCACTAGTTTGATTTTCTTTTACCAATCAGGGCTGCCAAAGTTGTGAAGGAATGTGTTAATGCAGCCAGAGAAACTTTCACCACCCCTCCTGTCAGCCTCACCTTCACCGGTATCAAGTCGTTTAAAAATGAGGTAACTCACCACTCGTGTATAATCCGGTCTGTTGTTGTTGTAGATTTTCTTTTGTAAATGAAGACTGGTTTGGACTTGTCTAATTGATTACAATATCATAGTTAATTTTAATTGAATGCACCAGTATTTGATTGAAGCCAACCAGCCAGAAAAATAATAATACCCGCACTGGTGGTCACATAGTCTCAGGAAGGGGCTCTTAACCTTTTTACGATTATAGACCTCCAATAGATTTGGAACAGAACAGCTGTAACTGCTAGTCACAAATACACAATCTAGCTACAACCAGTGAGAAATTTGCTTTGGTTTTGTGTAATCAAAACATGGAATCAAGGTAAAGTTACCGATAGTTTTACAATCCAACAACAATTTTTTTTTTTAACTGTTCAGAAATTGAATCACATAACCCCATTATTTGGTTCCCATACCCCCGTAGGTTATGGATACCCTTAGTTAAGACCCCTAGTCAAAGGCCTCAAGCTTACAATTGTCAGGAAGTTCAAAGTTCAAATCTCAAGTGGATCCATTGGAGGTGGTTTTCCACAGGTGATTTGTCATTGTGGTTTTTTTTTTATCACTTCTCTATGCTAATGCTGGAGCATATCCTCTAATCATTATTATTAGCACCGCGTTTTACTACCCATTTGGGTTATATGCACTTACGCTAATGTGCAATGGTAGGGTGATTGTGAGATGAAATGGAGGACCTACAGTTTAACGTGGAATCTGAACCACGGTAGAGGCCTGGCATTCCTCACATTCACAAGTTGTGATTAATACACATCTTGTCGGAGGTGAAGGAAGGGTTTGGCAATCAGATAAATCTGTGCCGGGACCAGAGGATTGAACCCCGGACCCTCAGCACAGAAGTCTGACACCTTACCCCTAGACCACCAGGTCACCTATATCCTCTAATCCACCTTTACAATTTATACCCCATAGAGTAAGTCATTGGTAACTTTAATGTTAAATCTGACGATAATAATAACAATAATGGAGCCAGGGTTATAGTTCTAACAAAATAAACACCCTTCAGCTTTAGTTCTCCTGGCTGGACATTGAAACTATTTATTTCAGCTTAGAGTAAAGCTTGATTCAGATGTTCACTTAAAACAGAAAGCAGAATCTGCTCGAGTGGCACATAAATTCACATGATTACAAAATGTATGTTGACCTATGATACTTTGCAACACAAACTTCAAACAGTTTACTATAAACATATTTAATTTTGAGTGGATAAACTTATTTTTTTAACTATTGTAAAAAGAGTTGGGTCGAATCCACTATTTTATTAATCCCAATCTCCAATTTACCTTCAAGTCCGAATCATAGGTCCAATCTTACAATGGCATGTTATTCTATTCGTTAGGGCTTAACATAAGGTTAAGCAATAACAACCACTACTTTTGATTTTACAATGTTCAGCTACAGCTACAGCTACAGCTAAAGTGCTCGTAAAGTTAACGCGAGGTCTACCTTCTGGTTAGCATTTAAATGTCCACATTAACTTCCAAACATTCCGCCATATTGTTTTATGGCAATTGCTATTATTCAAGTGAGGTTACATTATTATTTTTAGAAAACTTTGGACAGTTACTTATGGATTCTCTTGGTTTTAATAATTTCCACCTGTAATTAAATAGATGTTTCACCAATGATTACCTAATCACAGATTTGTAGTATTATAATTCTAACTTTCAAGGATTCCATTATGTACCTATTTGGTGTACATGGTACAGTGTCAGCCTACAAATAAATTGACTCATGTTCAATCCTGATTGCTTCAATTTTATTTTTTTTAAGACCAAATTACTGCTAGTTTAACATCGAAATGATAATAAAATAATTATGTCGAATTTATTCATCTTATTTAATATAGCTGTTTAATTTGGGATGCCAACATTTCTTTTGGGTAAGTTTTTATAAGGTGATTTGTAAGTCATGCGGCGGAGGGAAAAGGTTTTTAATTCCTGGTATCGGCTTTTATTACAACTATTTTGGCATAGCCCTACAGGCACTTCATTCCTATTTAAAATATGTGAATTCTCTTCAATGGTTTCACTTTGCGATTCGGAGTGGTAATTTCTTGTTGTAAAAAGTTATTAATAATTGACAATAGCTGTAGGCCTACCTATGTTTTTATTGTCTTATTAGTTATCATGGGTAGGCCTGAATGACTAATACAGGGTTCCTATGGTCTGGAAAGTCAGGGAAGCTTAAAAAAAGTCAGGAAAAATCAGGGAAATGACAATTCATGTCACACTTCAGTTTCATTGGAAATTGTAAAGCCGCAGAAGGAAGGTGTTGCCAAAAGTGAAAGTAGTGTAGTGACTCGAAGAAACCCTAACACTTTTGTTATGAAAAATAATATAAATAAGGCGAAAGTCATTTGGGCTTTGCAAGTTGTTGAAAATAAAATGTATTTCAATTCGTGCAATAATTTAAGTATAATTTTTCAGTTGATGTTTCCCGAGTGTTCCATTGCCAGTGCCTTTACTCTTGTGGAGACAAGGCTGCATATTTCATTGTGCATGGCTTGGCTCCATTCTTTCATAACGATTTACTGGACCGCCTAAAATCATGTAACAACTTTGTAATTTGTTTTGATGAGGCATTGAATAAAGTTATTCGAAGAGGGCAAATGGACATTGTATTCAGATTCTGGGACAAGGAAAATCATAAAGTTGTCAGTCATTGCTTATACAGTGTTTTTTACGATAGAAGCACCGCTGAAGAATTACTGAAGCATTTCTTGGATGGTATTTCTCCTCTTACAGTCTCTTAAGTTGATACATGTGTCAATGGATGGCCCAAATGTCAATTTAAAGTTTATAACACTTCTTAAGGAACACATCAAATCTGTCACAAACAATGAAGTATGTATTTTAATAAATCTGGGTACATGTGAGCTTCATGTTGTTCATGGTTCCTTGAGAACAGGAGTGGAACCTGTCAATTGGGATATACATTGCTTATTGTGTCACATGCACTACCTGTTCACTGACTACAGCTCATCAAGCATTGTTTACCCAGTTGACAGGGTGTACAACTTTTCCTTTGAAGTTCTTTGGTCTGCAGTTGTTAGAGAGTGCAACGTGCTTTCAAAGGGCATTACAAATTTTGGACCACGTTGTTAAGTTTCTCAAAGAAGGAAAGCTTCCTAAAACAAAACCTGTAGGGATACTGAAAAGAGCAGCCTATGATCCCTTCCTGAAGTGTATACTAGCTTCCTGCAAAACAATTGCAGATGGATTTCAGCCTTTCCTTTTTGATAGGGTTTGATATATTTTGTTATTTTTCCATCATTTTCCCTGAACTGATTGGCAAGACTTCTGCGTTCTTATTCTTCCATAAGAGGTGAGGCAAGGTCGGCTTTAGGGGAGGAGGAGGCCGAAATAAATGTAATTAAATTAATATTTCCACATGAATAGTACCATAAAATTATAGTGGAAATTTTTTGAGAAGTTGGTCAGGGAAAGTCAGGGAGAATTTTTTTACAAAGACTGTAGGAATCCTGTAATATGGGATGTGTTTTTTTCTTTACTTTTCCCCCTCCAATACACGTCCATGGTCTGGCTGTTAAGTTCATCCTATAATTACATTTGGTTCTGAACCATCAATAAGCAGTATAAGAGCTCTAAAACTAATTTCAATTGAAAAATTGAAAGAATTTTTTTGTTTAAGGATTTGAGTCTTGAATATGAAATTTTCTTGAATCCTTGAATCTCAAATATTCTTAAGGGCTCCAGAGATTCGAGTTCCAATAGTAATTCATGTTTTGCTTGTATAAACCCTATCAATTTAGTTGTCTGCACACAAAATACATATTCTGGTCATTATCAATTGCAAAAACATTTAGCCGTATTTTAAGTTTTATTTGTAAGAATATGAGTGTGCCATGTACCTGTCTCTCCACTCATTATATCTAATGAGCATATTTTAACAAAACTTGGCCTAGAAATTTCAAATATATATCTTTCTTCAAATATAGTATTTTGATTTAACCATGACACTATATATATATATAGAGCAAAACATTTTTCAAATTTTGATAAACAACTTTGAATTTGGCTAAATATTTTATAAAATAAAGCAGACACTTATTAGGGAAATCCTCGGTCCAGGATATTGTTTGATGCAAAATCAAGCTTAAATCAAAATATTATGTTTGAAGATTTATTTTATAATGGTTGTGATTTTAAGTTCATCCAACTTTCCACAATCTTAACCTCTGGGGTCAGGGATGATAACACTACAATATAGAGCATCGGTTCCCAAACTGTAGTACATGTACCACCAGTGGTAGGTACAATAATTATTCCCATTGGTACGCCATGAGAAGCCAAACAAATCAAGTAAAAGAAAAAGGAAAAAGATCTTATAAATAAATTCCGACCCAGTCCAGCCAAAAGTAAAACAGATTCATCCAGTTGTTGGAGAGTGGCAACATTCTGTGTTATTATAACCCTGAGCACCATTATTTTTAAGTGTACCAAAATGGTAAATATTTAGCATTATCTTGGTGGTACTCCAAATTACAGAAATTGTTGGGGTAGTACGCCATTTACAAAGTTTGGGAACCGCTGATATAGACGAATTGAATCCGCATTTGCGTTGAGAGAGGATGGGAAACCATTTGTAAAAATCCTTTTAGCATAGGCAGGCGGAATGTAACCAGGAAATTACAATAGACAAAGCTGAGACAGATATTGTGCTCATTAATATGGTTATAATTCCTTCTCAAATGGTGGAATATAATATGAACTATACCAGGCCCAGTGCCACCCTGGGTACACCTCCAAAAATATGACTTCAAGCAAAGCATACATTCAGACGCTGCAAGAAATGACATTCTGAAGTAACCACTCCCAGAAACATTGTGATCCTCTATTTCCATTCTCCCCCTCCCCCACACCCCTTTGCACCAACGGCCTTCTTTCAGTTTAATGTCCTCTAATAGCACCCTATTTTACTTTACTTGGTTTTACCAGTAGGTCAGTGCAGCATCAATCATGTCATCATTTTTTTTATGTGCAAAATTGTAAATTATTTTAAGTGTCTTTACTTTCTCATATAAAATGAAAGTATTGTAATTGTGAACATCTTCAACCTTGGGATTTTCATTAAACGTTTTATGTACCCCTAAATCCAATGTTTTATGGTCCTACCTTGGGGCTTTTTTTATTTTGATTACTACCCTAAAATTAATAATATGCTAGGTCTACTGATAAATAAAAAATGTTAAATGTCTTGTGCAATTATTTCAAAATAGGCAAATGAGAAGTGTTTTACATGACAAGTAAAAATGCATAAAACATTTTCATGGAAGAATTAGTTTTATGGTGGTTTACTAGAAACTGTTTTTTGAAAATTCAAAATATTTCAAAAATGGCTAAAACAATATTGCTTCAAGTAGATATCTGGAGTGTTTCCAGGAAAATAACATTGTATATATGGGGGTTTTTATGGGAAAAATTTGTTTAAGACTACTGTCGACTAATGTTTCAAAAATTTGAAATTCTTCAGAAACTAAAACTTTTTGTTAAATTGGTTATCTGAGGAGTGTTTTACATGATAAATAATAATTTAAGTTCGTTTTCATGAGATTTAAAATATGAGAAAGTTGGCCTTTATAAGATTTTGTCGTCCTATTTATTTTAAATGGTAGTGTACATAATACTACTGTTGGAGACAAAAAATATATCTTATTATTTCTATACACTACATCTGACTACCCATCTGAGATACCTCTATAGGTCTATTTATTTCATTGTAACAAAGCGTTTTCCTGGAGGACCTTTTGAAAAATCGATTAGAAAGTTGCACTAGCGTATTCAACTAGGAATGGAACAAAGTCCCGATCTACTGTGTCAGGTTGGGTACACCAGTCAACTTCACTGCCTCTGAGCCAACTTATGTGGAAAAAAAAAACTCAGTGTAGAAGAAAGAATGTTAAGTAAATCAACAGCTTTTAAGAAATATTTAAAATATCAAAAGTAATATATATTTTTCTCATAAAATGGGCTATATTGTTAATTAAAAATAAAAATATATCATTTTAATTAATGGTTAGTAAATTTCATTAGGTTTTTTTTTAATAATTAATTTAAACTGTTGGCGTTGAACATGTTAGAAAGTTTAGTTTGATCATTGACATGCGAGAAGCTTTTCTGGACCTTAGATCAAGTTCATTTCTGCATTTAAGTGGTACTGAGACAGGCTAAGACTACAATAGTGAAAGGGTGTTTGGGACAATTCTAACTTCATAACAAACCATAATATAAAAATTTTTTGCAGGGCAAACCATCTTTAATTTTTTTGTGCCGCGTATTACTACTCGTTTGGGATACTTGAATATTTACATTAACAGGGTAAAGGTCAGGAAGATAAATTTAGAGGAAATGTACCCAAATTTGCATAGAAGGAGACTGAGAAACCATTTTGGAGATACCCCCCTAATACACCCAATCAGATTCAAACCTCATTCTATTGTGAGCATTATGTCCTAGACTATTCAACCACCTATGCAGGTTAAATTAATATTATTTAGAAAAACTTATTTCCCTTTTGGGGTATTTATTTATGATACCGTCATAGTACTTGCACATACTCATGCTGGTGGCAGTGTGGTCAAAAGCATCATACTTTCATTTCACTTGGTCACAATTTACAAGAGGCTAGGGTTTGAATCCCCAACAACTGATTTTCCTATCCTTTTGCCATTTCATTGGGTGTTCACTTCTTCTAAACTACCCTATTCATCCTTACCCCTTGGATTAAGATGTAATTAACACATTAATTAAAGATAATCTTATATTTACTTATTAATAATCTTATCTAAAAAAATTCAAATATATCTAGTTGATAATTTGTGCAATTATTGAAAACCAATCTATTTAATAATTGCTTCCGCAACAGATCATTCAATTAAAACACACAAATATAATTTTAAACATGCAATTTTAAGTGCCTGCTAGCATACTTGAACTCCGACCTTAGATGTGTGCACTATGGTATCTTTTCCACAATGAGGGCTACAATCCTCTGTTAAAACAAATGTTGGTGAATTTCTTAAAGTAAGCTATTTCTCTCACCTCCCTCGCCTTTTCTTTTTTGTATATTCTGTTCACCGTAGGAATTGTTTTCTGAAAGGCCTTTTTCCCTACCAGAAAGCTATTATATAGTAGGATATTGGTAGGAAAAAAGACCTTTCAGAGAGTAATTCCTACCGTGAATGGATTATATCTCTGTTGTTGTAAAGTGCCAAGTGGCCTGTTTGTCGTTGTATCCAGGTGGTGTTTGTCGGAATCAAGGAGGGAAGTGCCCTACAGAGAGTAAATGACCTCGCAATCAAGCTAGAGACATCTCTGCAAGCTGCGGGCCTGAGCTCCTCTTCCAAGAAAGCTTTTCGTCCTCACCTCACGCTCATGAAGCTCTCAAAAGACTTCACACTCAGAAGAAAGGCATGTAATGTAGTATTGATCTCTTTTGGAATATCCACTTTTAGGTTTTGACCGTCACTTGAGATGCTGGATGCTTAAGGTGGGAAAGACGTTGCCTTAAACCCAGGGAGTCGAACCAAAAATTATAACTGTTCTGGTTCAAGTTTTAAAAACATTTATCTTTAACTGTTTCTGGTCTTGAAGTCTAAATTTAAAGAAATTTGATTTTGGTTCATAATTTTAGTAAGGTCTTATTCAGATAAAGAGTTTTTTATAGTTAAATAAATTGTGCCCAAGGTGAACATTTCCTCTTTTATGTCTATAGCCTTGATACAAATAGGAATAAAACTTAATTTAAAAATGGCTATTATCATATGGTCTGCCGTTTATTGTGATTTAGCTATTGGCATGTGAAAGGATTGCCATCACATCTTAGTGTATTTAAATTTAAAAAACATAAGAATCATCAGTTATATATTTTTACCAAGCATGTTTATAGTAAAAAAAATTTGAATTGGCATATTAATTACTCTCTTTTTTCTTTCATTTTCCCTCTCTATATTTTCTTTCTCTCTCTCTCTCTCTTCTCTCTCTCTCTTCTCTCTCTCTCTCTCTCTTCTCTCTCTCTCTTTTTCTATCTCTTTTTTTCTCTCTTTTATTTCTTTTTTCACTCTCTCTTTTTCTTTATCTATCTATTTTTCATTCTTTCTCTCATTTTCTTTCTCTCTTTTTCTTTCACTCTCTCTTTTTATCTCTCTTTTTTTCTCTATCTCTTTCTTTCTTTCTTTTACTCTCTTTATCTCTCTCTCTTTATATATCTATTTTCTTTCTCTCTTTTTCGTTAGTTTTCTCTCTTTTTCATTTTCTTTCTCTCTTTTTCATTTTCTTTCTCTCTTTTCCATTATCTTTCTCTCTCTCTTTTTCATTTTCTTTCTCTCATTAGCTTTCTCTCCATATTTATCTTTGTCTCTCTTTTTTTTCTAATATTATTGCAGATGTATCTGTGCAGGAGTCTAGATCACTTGATCACTAAGTGTACTATAGTTAGATAAGATCCTTACCTTAGAGAGTTTATTAAAGAAAGAACATGGGCATAAATGGGTGATCATGGAAATCTTCCACTAGGCAGGTTGAAATGTTGCCCACTGATTGGCTACTAGTCTGTGAAGTTTTCTATCCCCAAAATGGCAACCCCTCTAGACCTGTATTGATCACTTTGCAGCATGAGCCATAAGTTGTATGCTAAACATAAATGAAGTAACAGAATCACATCAAAAGTACCAAACCTGGAAATGTCATCAAAGGGATTGATCTTTGTGGTATTGAAAATGGCAGAGTAGACGAGATACAAGAGACAGGAAACTTGGCCTGAGTTTTGAAACGATGGCCCATGTTGCTTTTGGTGGCAGTACTTGAAATCTAGGGGACACCTTACTAACAAGCATTACGAGACGTCACTGTATTATAGGTCAGCAGATGCGTAAGCTCTTGGCCAAGGATGAAACATATCTTCTCATCAACACTTGAGGTGTTCACTCGGTTATTGCATGAGTTAGACCCAAACTAGAAGAGGGTAAAGGGTAGTAAACTACACCCCACAAATACTACCTTGTTATATTAATTCACAGGATACCCATAGTCTGTGTTTATGAAATTTCTCATTTGATGGTACATAAATATAAAAACATAGATATAAAAGAATAATTATCAGGGGAGTTTTGTTTTATGAAAACATTCAAAAAAGACCCGCCTCGGTGGTGTAGTTAGTTAACGCGCTAGCTTCGTGTTGAGCTAGACTGCCGAGGATGGGGAGGTCAAGGTTCAAATATCGCTCGGGTGGACTCTTCTATTATTATTATTATTATTATTTATTATTATTATTATTATTATTATTATTATTATTATTATTATTATTATTATCATCATCATCATTATTATTATTATTATTATCATCATCATCATTATTACTATTATTATTATTATCATCATCATTTTTTGCTGAATAATGTGTAAATTATCAATTGTTTGTGTAGTATAATAGTAATTTTTTTATTTAAAACAAATCGTAGCTATATATATAAAATAACGACACATAAAACTACATAATATATTATAAAAACTTAAAACATCATTTTAATTTACAGGGTTTGACGAAAATCCCAGAATCACTTTATTCTGACATGGCTAATCATAGTTTTGGTGTTCAAACAGTGAGAGGAGTACAACTATTGTCAATGAACAAACCTAAAGACATCTCAGGATACTACTACTGCAGTCATCAGGAAAACTTTGGTAAAATATCACATTTATTCACAGGGTACAAAACATACCAGTGTTCTATTAACCCTTCCAGTGTTGAGGTAAAAAAATAAGCTTTTGTCTTGCATGCTCAATTTTTTCAACCAAAATCACAAAAACAAAATTATTGAATAATATTATTATTACTTTACTTATGTGGAAAGAAAAAGACAACATAAATTTTATATATTTCAATCATTATGTGGTACGGTAGGTAAGTCACCATAGTTTGCCTCGGGAAGTTCCATAGTTCTTTTATTTTGGACATCTGACATTGTTGAAATTTTTGTCACTGACATGAACATACAATTCTAAACAAAGTCAGTATACACACTATCCACTTTTCATTCTATTTAGAATATTTTATTGGTATGGTAAGCTTCAAAACAGTCTAATGGAGGAAGGAAAGGCTTAGCTGTGCATGTTTAAAAAAAAAATTGCAAGACTTTCTCTGTATGCCTTGTGGAACATAGGTTTCATGTCATTCTGCTTCTGGGTGTTTACATGCAATATGTATTGAATTCTCCCCCTCTATAGATTCATTAGGTAATATATCTTAAAGATCATCACCTTTATTTCATCTCTTGTTGTAAGATCACAAAGATCACTGTCATATTTTATATTTAACAATAAATTCCCACACTCTTGCTGTCTCCATTGTTTACTTACTATGGAAAGTCAAGGTGTTGTCAAAACAGTCTGAAAACACCTAACATAGTTTACATATTGCTATGATGTAGTTCAGAGTTCACACACTATAATATACTTTTATTCCACTTACCTCCTGCCATCTACAAAATATTCTGGAAATTACAGAGTGAATGCGGAATATTCCATTAATGACACATAAATCATACTAACAGTGACAATTGGTGGGCTCAGGAGCTGGGCATGCAGCCTTGAATAATTTTATTTTTTAGCATTAAATTCATGGAAGCATAATTTAAGTCAAGATAAACTATAAATCATGAACTAATTTTAAGATGACCATTTTGTGAGTAAAGCAAAAGAATAGTAATTTTATAAAAATAAATTAACTTAAATCTATGGATTAAAACTTAGAATAAAATTACTGAAAGTAAGTTGCGGAAGATCAGATGTCGGTCTACCAGTTTTAACAATCTCACTTTTAAAAGCAAAGTCTTGAAAAGTTAAAAAAGATTTCACTAATAATTTACTAACTACACATTCCTCGTTACCCACACACATATTGAAAATATAAATCTATATTAAATTAAAATAAATAATATGAAAAATAAAATATAAATACTAACACTTTAATAAAACAAATTATGACCTGTACGAGACCCACCAGTAAACACAACTAAAGTATAATTGACACTGCGCATGCTCCAACATTGACAATGGGCACTAGGTGGATATTTACAGTTATTCTATCATTCCACGACAGCGAGAGGAATTTTAAACTTTGCTTTTATTCTACCTCTACTAATTGTATAGGGGACATATAATACGTGCATGTGCCTTAGCCTCTTTCCCTCCCTTTCAACCCTCATGCCATTTGAAGGCCATAGAGGCACTGTTGAGATTGCTTTTAGTATAAGTAAGCTATCCCGCTATCGTGGGCTTCGTGGAGAGGACAACCCCACAAACACCCTTGAAAAATAAAAAAGCTTAAATAAAGAGGCTGCCAAAATATATTATGTATGGGATTTTAAAAATAGTTTTAAGTTATTTTAATTTATTTAAGAGAATAATAATTATCTTGATGAAAGTAGGCAAGCAGAGCAATATAATACAAGGTATCATTCATATTTTTATATTTTTATTTTTAAAAATACAAACACAGATAAAGTATCACTTAGATAGCAGCAGTAAAGAGTTTTATTTATCATCACATGTGAAGAAATATTATATATATGTATACATATTATTCAAAAATGTGAATCAAACCATATTATAAAACAATCGATAAGGTTTTTCTTTAACATTTCTTGTGAGGTTAGGTAAATTCTTATTAATTACTAGCTGTTACCCGTCGTGGCTTCGCCCGACGAAAAGTTTAAACATTAGTATTGTAAAATTAATGTAAAATTAAAGGTTGGGAATAGTTCTATATGCTATTCNAATAGTCCTATATGCTATTCCAGGACATATTCTATCTACGTACCAAGTTTCATTCGAATTCGTTCAGCAGTTTTGGCGTGATTGAGTAACAAACATACAAACACACAAACTTTCGCATATATAATATAACCTGAACGGGTAGTAAGACGCGGTTCTAATAATAATAATATAATCACATTCATATTTACTCGTAAAATTAAAATCACAATATATCTCTTATATACGAAAAGTTTAAACATTAATATTGTAAAATTAATGTAAAATCAAAGGTTGGGAATAGTCCTATATGTTATTCCAGGACATACTCTACCTACCTACCTACCTACCTACAAAGTTTCATTCGAATCTGTTCAGTAGTTTTGACGTGATTGAGCAACAAACATCCAAACACACAAACTTTCGCATTTATAATATTAGTAAGATTAAATACTGACCAGAAAATAAGCTGCACTTTTTTTTCCCAATAACAGTATTTATAAAAACCTTTGTATACCCATAATACATAACAAATGTGGTAACTTCAAAGACTGGAGATATATATTGAAATAGTTTATATCACCACAACAGATTATGCTCTTTACTGCTTAACTTTGACAAGGTAAACCGTTGTTGCATGAACATGTTTAAGAACTTACTTATAAACATGATAACTTATAAAGAATAGGATCCAAAACTAATCTCTTGTTCTTTTTATGTAACAAACTTTTTATTCACAATCATAATTTTAACATATTTAACTAGGATATGCTTTGATTCGTTGTATGTGTTTCGATTCAATAATTATTATTCAATATTCACAAATAAAAACTGCTTCGATTTGAACTAGAAAAAAACTGCTTCATAGATGTGTATATCACTACAGTTTCACAGTGAAACCGTTACTATCAGGAGGATATCTAGCAAAAGTTTAAAGGGTAGACTTAAAGCTTATTTATAACAACTTGTCACACAAGTGATCGTAGTGAACTCCCAAAGAGCTACTCGTAAGACATGCTGCTTGTGATCATGTTAAATCATTAAAATCTTCACTTTATATTGGGCTTTCAGGACATGGATAGTTCAAAGTAAAGTAGGGCAGAAAGGGTTAAAGGTATAAAAGGCTTACATCTATCAATAATTATTCTATGATGATACTTTACAAGTAACCCCAGAGCGGAATTAAGCAAGGTAAGCTTGCTACCATTCAAGTCAAGTGGAAGGTAGGAGGATGTTTTAATGTTAGACTGCTATTATTTTTAACGTTTGGAAAACTAAATCAATTTTTTTTTTATAAAATGAATTTTGTAGATTTCTTACATATTTCAACTACAAACACTGCAGAAATAGAAAATGCTCATCTATTGTTAATCTTTTAGTTGAATGGTTTGTTTTTAATAAATGTTCCAGATGTGGAATGCGATGAACTAAACGATCATTCAGAGTGTTGTAAGCCACTGTTTTCTAAAGAAGACCTGGGCAACACATTGAAACAGAACATATGTGTACCAAGACCACACACTGCCAACAAAAGAGGGATTCATACTTTACAATCCTCTGACGAATCTTTAATGTGCAACAAAAGTGCTTCTATTTCATCAAACTCTGAGTTACTAACACAGACACTTTTCTTTGTTGGATTTGTCAGTATCACAGCAGTTATTCTTATCAAACTTGTTTCTAACATTAAATGAATATTTATATATGAGTATTATATATTTATTTTGCTATAACCTAGTACAAATGTACATACAAATAAAATAATTCAACTTAAATAAATATGGTAGGACTCTAAAAATTAAGCACAAATAAAAACACGTCATGTTTCAAGGTTTTAATTATGTGTTTGACTGTTTGTAAATATGTGTTAATGCTTTTACTTTTATTTATACTTCAATTTCTACAATTCTATCAAAATAACATAACTTAAGCCAACTCCATGTTCAGTAACTACTGCCAGACGAAAATTCCTCATGCTATCGAAATATTTAAGTGTGTGTTAATATGTGCTTCATTTTTTACAATTCTATCATGTTTATGTAATGACTTATTATAACCTAAATAATGCTTGTAATGATTAACTAATAACTAAAGTAAGCCTATGAAAGAAAGATCTGGACCATTCAGCATAGTGCAGTAATCCCAACAAGTGCAATATAGCGGTGCTATGATGATAACATTTTAGTTTAAGAGGTGATTGAGACTTGTTTTTATGCTGCTGCGCCTTGGACCACACTGCTCTTAACAACACTAGCTTAATATATTTATTCTTTTGGCGTTTGGAAATCATTATTAAGGTTGTGCACAATCTCAAACTCTGGGAAAAAATTTTGGAAAATCGGTTGTCCCCAAAACTCTGGCGAGAAAAAATGTTTATGGGAACAAATATAAAAATGTTATAATTATGGACTGTCACGTTTATATTTAATCTTCATAAAAAATATTATATATTGATTAAATTTTAATAAACTTTATCTGCTGTTAAGTTCTCAATCGCTTTTATTTCAAAACTACCTTACAACACAACACAACTGAGCGCCATTAAATATTATAACCACAATACATATAATTGAGGGAAATATTTATCTCCAAATAAATTTTGAGGCAGGAAAACTTAATTTTAGTTTAAAAAAATTATAAGGGTGGTTGTTAAATACAAATTATTCATGAAATATAGCTTCACCACTCTTATTTACATAGATACACATCTACATAAATTATAATATTTGTAATAGCATTCATTTGATTTGTATCGGATGGTAATAGTTGAGTAAACTAATATTTTTGGGCTTCAACAGCGCTCTTTGTGAGAGCTTTACTAACTAAAATGTAAGAGGTAACCAGACACACCAGCTCAATTGAGAAAGAGATTTTTGTTATTCTTATGGACAAGACTGTGTATCACTTTTATTTATTCAGATTAGTTTGAATATCTTGATGTTTTACTATGTAAACTCTCGCCATTAGTTTTTTTTATCTAAGAACCTTTTTTTAGTCAATTTCAAAATCCAATTTTAGAATATTTTTTTATCAAACCAAAAATGCTTGATTAAAAATACACAATTATAATAGTTGCATTAGTACTAAGTTATTTTAATTCATATTACTTTAAAAACCTTACTCAACACTGCTTGTTTGACAAAATATTATTTCATTTTTATGATAAATCTTACAATTTAGAAATAAATTAATACAAAAACTTTGAGTGAAGGCTTACATATCGTTTTCCTTTAAATCTTTTTAATAGATTACAGAATTTAAATCAATTTATTGTTCAGACCTATAACTTTAACCAAATAAGAGTTTTTGTCCCTTTTCCTGACCCTATTCAAAAATATTTTTGAGACCTAACAGTACATTTAAGTTTATTGAATTTATCAAATTTGATCCTTTTCTGAGTCTTAATTTTATCATTAAATTATTTTTATTTTTTTAATTGCAATGAATGGTATGATTAAGTTTAGACTAATAATTCATAAAAATACATATATGCTTAAATTGGAAAATTATTTTTAAATTTGTTTCCGTTGCCTACCTTATTATCACAGGAAATTGTTATTTTCACTTGAAAATTTACCAAAATCAAAACATCATTCTCACACAGTTCTAATCATAATGGTTCAATTTTCAGTAGCTATATTTTCATTTCATCAAACTTGAAACACTCCCCAAATTATCTTAAGAAAAGTATAAATCAAATAAAGTGGGGATTGATTAAAGATATGTAGGTAATATGCCACCTTTATTTCCACTTTTCTGCCGATGGTTTGGTGAATATTCTTCCATGTGATTCCCCCCAACCTCCCTTGCCTCTACCCTTCTTTAGGTTTTATTTTCTAAGATGACAGAAGTAAAGCATTGGAATGACTCGAAAGTTTAAAGTTTTTTCAAATTTTATACTTGTCTGTTGATTCACTTTATCCCCTAGGACATGTTTGCACCCTCTCACTCCCTCTCAATAAGTAAGGATAGAAGAATTAAATATCACTATGGGGGAATGCATTCTGGGTCAATGAAAACATCACTAAGGTTGGCACCTCCACTAAAGCCATAAAACCCGGGGAGGCTGAGAGCTGGGACGCTGTTTAACTCAGGAGCTTTATCGCAAATATTGTCATCTCCACCATTGAATCTGCTCCATTAAGCACATTCAATATTGAAAACACCTGGAATAATGTTTTAATTTCTGTTAGTTGTAATAAAAAGTTAAAAAATTCAAATTTTCATTTACATTTATTGTAAAAATATATGTATATGATTCTATTTAAATCTTCTTCTATATATTAATAAAACAAAGAGTTTGTGTGTCTGTCTTTCTGTCATGAGCGTCACACAATATCTCATCATCATCATTTGATGTTCCACCTCTGTGGGCCGTCTGGCACATCCTCTTCTATTCCTGTTGATCTTTCCAAACTTCTCCCTCAGCCATGTATTTCCAGTCCGCTCCTTTAGCTTCCATGTCCGTCCATCTTGTCCGCGGTCTTCCAATAGGTCTTCTACCGTTCTCTTTCTTTTGTAAGGCTTTCTTAGGCATTCTGCCCACCTCCATTCTCATCACATGACCTAACCACAGTAACCTTTTTCTCTTCAGTGTCTCTTCTAATGGTATAACTTTTAAACCATCCCTAATTATTTCATTCCCATCCTGTCTCTTCTTGTTACATTCTCAATGCCTCTTGAGAACCTCATCTATGCTGTCTGCAATCTACCTAAATCTCTCTTCGCCCATGTGCAAGTTTCAGAGCCGTACGTCAATATTGGATGATAATATGCCTCTCAAAGTCCAACCCCTTGTCCACGTCGCGGTAGACGGGCAACAGATAAAAAAGGGGAATGCTTGTCAGAGTGAAGTATGATTAGGGACTTTGTCCCTGATACCACTATGGACCCTGAAAAAGACTGTTAACAGGGCAATGGTGAAGCTATGACGGGCTTAGCAAGCCAATAGTGGATGTAGGAATGCTTTCAAAATCAGGAACAGCCTCAGAAAGGACACAATATCTACCGCACGGAAAGGGCTGAAACTACAAACTTGTAGCCCCTGTGCATGAACATGTGCACTTAAAAGCCAGAATCTTAAATTTTGATTAGATTTTTACTAAATTAACTAAAAACTGGGTCAGAATAAATAAAACTAGATTCTTTTTCTCTCTCTTTGAAGCAAATAAAAGTGTTGCTAGAGGTAACCACGGGTACCTCCAAGTACTGCTAGTGTAAAATAAAACACCAAATTTATTATTTCTATTAATATGAATAGCCTTCAGATATATTATTATAGGTTCATTTTTAATGCTTTTAGCACTTTATATTGATGTAATACTTTAGTTCTCAATAAAATAAATTAAGTTTTAAACAATATTTATGTGTTAACACTCCTGCATAGTCATTTTTATTTATTTCAAAAAAAATATTGAAAACATTCTTCTGGCATTGAAACAGACTCTTAAAGTAGGTACTCTTCTTGAAAAGAACAAAATAATTAGTGTATAACCCAAATGGGTAGTAAGGCGCAGTGCTAAAGAAAATTGAGGTGGGAGCCTTGCTCTAGGAACTGAACTTAGGGGTGGACTGGGACATTGAGTGGGCCGGTTTGATTTGGGCTGCCATAACCATTTCAAATTAAAATAAAGCTATCAATTCAATTTTAAATAGTTGTTTTTATTAAATTGTAATTGGAACTTCCCGTGAGTAAGTCTGAAGCGACTAGAATACATTTGTGAAGATATAGTTTATGGCACTAAGTTTACAATCATCTTATTTGGTGTTTTTTATAAACCATTTTTTAAGACAAGCGTAAAAGAATTGATTTAGTGACTACTGATTGTTACTAGTTATATAATCTACACAAGTAGCGGGTGGTTACGTGATTAAATATATCGAAATAAGTCTCCCATATTTTGTCTAGCAAATAAGTATTTTTGCTCATGTCAGTAGAAAGTAGAAGCTGCTGTTTTAAGTTGACTGAATAGCGACATAATTATTGATAATACAACTGAAATGTCCTCAGGATTAAATTGACTAATAATAAGCATTATACATACTTCATTTCACTATTTCAGCTTACACTGAAACATAGTTTCAGTAGTATTTATGAATGTATGTCATATTTTTGTAGCTCTGGGCTACTTGGAACTTGCCAGTCCACCCCTGAGGTGCTTGATCCTCTCTCTTTCCTCATTTTCAATCATTTGGCTCTACAATAATCAGGCTTATTGTTTGTTTTCTCTATCAAACTTTGGTATACGCTGTTACCACCCACTCTACTACATTTTAGCTACGGCCACACTAGACTAAAAGGAAGGTGGGAGGTAAACTAAATGACAAAGAAAGCAATACATTAGCAACAATTAAATAACAATATGAATGTTTTATTCATAATAACAACAGACACAATAAATTACATGGCCTCAAAAATCCATCGGAAGTATGTTGAAAATCATATCAATGTCATCATGTGAATCTTTATGCATCAGACGTAAATTTAAGTCAAATCGCTCTGTCTTGAAGAGACAAAAAAAAAATTGACCAAACTACACTGTCAGCTTCACAACAGTGAATATAGACGGAGATACAGTAACTTATAACATCATACAGATGTTTATAAAAACACAAGAGTTGAGTTTTCTGGCATTAAGTCAAACTCCCATGGAACTATTAAATTTCAACAAAAAAAAAATGACATACAAAATGATTAGATAAACCACAAATTATTTCAATTAAATAATTTTGAAAATTATTTGGTCTAAATCAAACAATCAGCTAACTTTACGTTAATTCAAACAATTAAATATGAAAACATAATACAAAAAGGAGGAATTTACATTTACTTGGTGATTATAATTTCGTCAAATTAAATCAAATACTTCTAACAAAACAAGTTAATAAATGTAGCAATATATGTGTCTTCAGTGACACTAGCGCCCGAGTGGTGGCAAAACGAGTTAACTGTCTCATAATTAAATTCAGTTTAATATAAAAAAACCTTTGGTAACTAATTAACGCTTATTCTGGCTTATTCCAAAAAAAATTTACATTTACATTAAGTCAATTTTATTAAATTACTTCGATACAAAACATTACGTCATCATCCTGTGCATTGTCCAAGTCCAGGACAGGACTTCTCCAGACGGCGATGAATAAATAAAGTCTAAGACATGACTTCTCTTGAAGGTGTAGATAAAATAATAGTCTAAGACATGGCTTCTCTTGAAGGTGTAGAATTATAATAGTCACTGAGTTTAAGAACCGCAAGGTTTAAATAATGTTTTTAATCGCTTAGGAATAAAGGGGGAATGTTCACTTTGGTCGATGGTTTTCAACGGTCATTTTTCAAACATCCAGACGATCACGTCATCCTTGACTAATCTAAGATTGGCCAGCTGCCTCCAACACGAGCCGCATAGGTGTTAGAGCTCCGTTGGTTGGTGGAGGTGACGAACAGACATCACGCAATAAGTTTGGTGGTTGGATTCGTCTTGCACGCCGGACACCAGGATAGTTCCATTTAGTTGATGGTCTCAGTCAGTTCCGATTTGACCCATCCGCTCGGAACCTCGACTGTTGGCGCATGGCGGCTGGTATCTAACCTCCTCATCGACTTAGGACGCGAGGTGGCTTTCCAGTCTTGAAGGTTGTTCTAGCAAGAAGAAATACAAGCGGTAAGTACATGAACATTTTGTGATTTGGGGGAGTTTCGTTCTTGATTGAATTCGTACAGATTAAAGACAGTCTACATAGGACTACAATAGAGAAGCTTACTATTGCAGGAAGTTTATTACTATTGAGGTATCATATGGAGTGGGTAGTATGACTCTTGAGGGAAACCTTCGCGTGACGCTTAAAATGGGGAGGTAGTATGATGTAACATGTTGCAATGTTACAACGCCATAATAATGTGTACATAACAGGTTCCTGCGTGTACATTGAATAGGTTAAGTTAATCTGCTCTTGCACGCACACGGACCTTGACTAGAGTAAGTTAATACAATCTTGCACGCACACCCCTCCCTGGACAGGCTGACACGCGTTTCCCTTCATCAAAGGAGGAGAGGGTCTCACCCTCCCATCTAGTGACAAAGTGCGCACGTACCCTACCATCCCTCCCCAACGGGCTAACACGCGTCTTAGGAGGTATATAAACAGCTGGCCTACAGCTCAAAGCATTAGTCCCTACCCCCCTACCGTAAGTAGTCCTAAAATCAAAGTTAGCTACTGTTATATACTGGTAAATAGTCGTATACCTCCCGACTGCCATTCACTTCCTTTCCATCTCCTCCTCACCCCGTCAGATGAGTACAGAGTTTACCCTTTATCTCCCTCTTCCACTATACTTATCCATCTGAGCTCTGTGGCTACCACTTATCCCCCCACTGCGCCATCTGAGTACCGAGGTTATCCCTTCCACCTTCACTGCGCCAGCTAAGTGATGAAGTTACCCCATCCTTCCCTTTCCTCAACCGTGTCATTTACGTCCCTCAGTGGTTATTCCTGTACCTCCCCCTCTTTCTGTGCTCTCACCTCCATATCTCCCCTAAGCCCCGTCGGCTATCACCTCCAACATCTAACGACTCCTCCCCAGCCATAAACCTTCTCCCCACCTCTACTTCCTACGACAGCCATCGGGACTCTCGAATGGGATAACTCCAGACCTCCCTTCTGATTCCCCAACATAAACTCCCTGAGCTATTGAAGAACATGGAAGCCTCCTTCCACGGCAACCGCCGAGAGAATTAGAAGGAGGCCACGTCACTCATCCCAGTATCAGCAAGACCAAACAATCATCCCTGAACATGTCCACGCGTCCAAACTCCAAACTTCGTGGCTCCATTCACTCGACCTTCACCCATTCCCACTAGATAAGTAAGCCCATGGGATACGATAAATACAAAGACAAAGCTGCAACATCCCCTCGTATACCCCCAGGAAGGGGCCGACATTATAAAATATGTACAAGCTGCCAAAATCCTTACCATCATCTATGCATTGGGTGTACGGACGATCCCCGGGACACCGATGTACCAGGCTACCAGTGTAAGAACTGCACAGAGCCACCACCAATCCAACGGTACTGCTCAGGACTTACCTGCACCGGAGAATACGGACAAAACATAACCTGTTGCGACCAAGGCCAGACCTCTCATTACAAAATTAATATCAGGGTTTGTCAAATGAGTCCAGAGACCTGAGCGGTCTCTTTTTCTGATGCCCCCCGTGTCAACTTTGCCCCTCATAGACCTCCTACATCCCATAATACTAAGTTCCCCTTACTACTCACCCACTCCTGTCATAGCCCGTATTTCCCCACAACGATCCCCTAATTCCATGACTGAGGGCACATGGACACTACCACCTACACCCAGCTCTTTGGAGTCTAACTCGGAGACCCCTAAATAGATTCAATAGAATGGGTGTCTCCCACTCCCATCGAAAACTCAAGGATAGCGCAGCCGAATGGTGGCAGATCCGTGGAGATTACGTCACGAGCTGGGAAGAGTTCCAGCAACGCCTAACCTACCACTAAGTCTAACCATCGTAGCGGCTCTCCACGCGAAAGTCTGTGGGAGAGAACAAAAACAAATAGAAGGCTTGTAGACCTTCCTCCGACACAAGGTATGACTTTACCAATGCTTGGCCCCCATTGCACCAGTGACAAACCTGTTTCCCCTGCTGATCGAACTCGTTCAACCAGGGTTACAACCATTCCTTTGGGCACCATTCCGCCAAGACTTAGAGGAATTAATTTCTAGAACCGTAGTTGTGTAACTAGACCTAACCAAGACGTTCGTACCACTGACTTCACGACCCTCAAAGTCACTGGTCACCTCCTTTGAAACACCAACTCTAAAATGTTATCATTGTTTGGGGTATCACTTTCACCGGAACTGTCCAGTGTTGCAACAACGATGGCAGGATAGGGGAGTTTCAGGAAATGCCAGGCTGGAGGGAAAATAAGCCCAACCTCTGGCCAGAAGAACACAGGGCTACAACCAGTAATCTCCAGTGCCCCCTGGCTGCTAAACCTTTTCCCTGAACCCTCTACGAAACCCTCCAGGAACCTACCCTTGCCCTTCTAGACATTGGAGTCACCTCCAACTTTATCCATTCCCAGCAACTTCCCACGATCTTACTAGCCTGACTCTCTTCACCACCCCATCCACCTGGCCAAAGACTGTGGTGCAGTCATTAACCTCAATATGAACTGTCTCGTCCCCAAGGAACTGAGTGAACCATTAATATTTGGTCAACTGTGGCTCACCCAACGGAAGGCCGCCTGAGACTATGAACACCAACGAAACCTTTTTGGAGCCCAGGAACGCTACGCCATATCCTGGAGACCCAGACCCCATTGTCCGCCCCCACTGCTTCAAGAAGGGGACACTCAGCACCACGTCCCTCGTCCTCCCCGGAATAGCAGAATTGACTTATTCAACTCTTCTATCAACACAAAGACACCTTTACTCTTCAAGACCACCTGCGAAGAACACAAAGTATCACCCACCAGATATGACTCAAGGAAAATAGACGAATCATGGTCCATCCTTACCACTACTCCCCTGATAAATGTGCCATCATCACCAAACTAGTGCAAGAAATGAACATTCAAGGGGGTAGTGGAACCTGGAAGTGGAACCTGTATTACAACACCCCAATCGTAATCATTGGGAAAAAAGATCACAACCACGTTTCTGCATCGATCACCAGCAACTAGACGAATGTGACCATATGTCGCGCCCCCTTTATATATTACAGTAAAAAGTAGGGCCAATCTTAACATCTAATGAACATAGGATGGGAACAGACGCAGTTTATAAAAAACTAATTGAATACCCTTGATAAATATCAAGCTATTTTTCAATAAAATATAATTTTATTAATAAATAAGAATTAAGTTTCATGAGACAATACACAAAAAACGTACTTAAATCTCAGAAGGGGAACAACAAAGAATGACCCACCTCGGTGGCGTAGTTAGCTAATGCTCTAGTTTCGTGTTGAGCTAGACTGTCGAAGACGGGGAGATTGAGGTTCAAATCTCGGTCCGGTGAACTGGGGTGGTTTTTTCTAAATGGTTTTCCACTCTCCCTCCACGCAAATGCGGGTTCACTTCTTCTAAATTCAACCTTCCCAAATTCTTAAATCCAGTAGTGTAATTAGTACTTAAGCATATAGCCCGAACGTTTAGTAAGATGCGGTGCAAAATAATAATTAAAAAAATAACTCTATAAGTATACAATAATATGAGCTTCGATATGCGGAGATAATAAAAAAAGAGAAAGTTCCTATCCTATTCAACTAACATAATTGTTAGAAACTCACCGAAACTTATTGCGTGAGGTTGGCAAGACTGGTTGTGCGAAGGAGAGACAGGACAGGCAGTGCGTGGAATGGCGACGTGCGGACGTGGATGAGAGGTGTACGAGTGAGGGTCGTGCAAAGGGGCTGTGTTTATGCAATATGTGCGTAGTACATATTAAGTTGAATTAACAAGTGTGCGATTATCAGACCATGTGAGGTACAATATAATATACATGTCTTAGATTCATAATACTTGCTAGTGCACAGCAAGCACGTTACTATCCTATCTGTACTAATAGCCGACATATCTCTAAGCAGAATGTTCAGAAAAGCGCTAGACGTTTAATTTCAATAACAATTTATTATAACATTTTACTTATTGACACTTTTTTTTAAATATAATAGAGACACAATTACCGGTCCTCTTATTTTAATAATGAACAAAAGACTGGTCTTCTTGGTACTACCCACTGAAACTAAGTCACCACCTTCTCGATTAGTTGTTTTTCATGCAGCGTAATATAAAATACTAACATCAAAGGAATTGAAAGGATAGGTTACAAAGAAAGTAGATCCCAAACATCCTCCCACCTTGCAATTATTGTGGAAATATTTTCTCAGTTGCAACACGTAAATCTATCAAATGTTTAGTTCTACCTGCTACCATTCTACAAACCTTATTTGAAATGTCACAAGCATTCTGATACTTATATAAACTGTTTCTTCATAAGTCTAGTCTTGAAATCTTGACCTCTTCCTGTGGCGTCCCAGATTCTAGTGTCGGGATGATCTCGATATCTAGCTCTTGCCATTCCACCGGAGTCGTAGACACCTCTAATGGGTAAAGGTGCTGGAATGATATGATCGGTTCTTCATCAGCTGTTTTCAGATTGGCTACCCTAACGACCCCATTTGCTCCAGGGTACACCTCCAAGATGATACAAGAGGCCAGGTAATACGTTTATGGGAATCAAAGCCAATCAATACCACATCTCCCACCTTGACGCTGCTGATCTTGCTTCGTTTATGATGTACCAGTTGGGCTAGGTACTCGCTCCTGGACCTCTATCTTATATCGTCACGGAGTTTTTGTAGGTGCCTGTTCTTCTTGCCAAGGTCAATCTTATCTGCCGTTTCATTGCTGGAAACTCCTTGTAGAAAGGTTGCTGGTGTCAAAGGCTAATATTCATCCAAACTATCAGCAACATAATTTAATCGTCTTGAATTAATTATAACCTCAGTATCACATAGAATTGTGTACAACTGTTTATAGTATACTGATGCTCGTCCCAAGGTCCGTTTTAACCGTTTATTTACAGTCCTAACTAGCCTCTCCCACCATCCTCCCCATCAAGCCGCTGTAGGGGATATGAACTTACATGTGATTCGTTTGATGGTTGAGTAGGCAATTATTGCCTGCCAATCCAATCTTTGTAAGGCACTATTGAGTCCCACAAAATGTGTCCCATTATCAGAATATAATATAGAAATCCTTCCTCTTCGAGCAATAAACCCTCCCAGTTCTAGAATGAAAGCCTCTATAGAGAGGTACTGTACAAGATCCAAATTTATGGCACGGTATACCACGCATAAGAAGAGCACAATCCAAACGTTTTCACCTGAATTTAGATACAATGGCCAAGCATAATTCACACATGAAACTTCAAATATTGCTGTAAGCCTTATTCTCTCCTTGATAAATGGGGCATACTCTGTTTGCATAACTCAGCTTATATCTTTAGCAATTAATACATTTTCGAATAACTTGTTTCGCTGCTCTTCTGACTCATAGTATCAAATACTTATTCCTGAGTCTTGCCAGTATTGTCTGTAAGCCTGCGTGGAGTGAATTCCGATGTTCCTCTGATATTAATCTATCCATTGCTTCATGATTGTATCATAACAGAATGTGGTTTTTAAATTCTTCCCTTTCATCACCAAGTATGAGCCTCGTTTTCACTCTTAAGAATTCTGAATTGTTCTTGAAGACCTTGATACCCTTGTCAAATTTCTGCTCCTCATCTTGAAAACTTTCCGTTTGGACTATTTTCAACAACCTGATCTTCGCCTTTTGTATTTCCTTTCATGTCAGTTTCCCTTTTTTACTTCCTTCTTTAAGACAAGGTTTTTTTTTATCAAATATGGGTATTCACCCAATCATTTGTACAATTTTGGCGTAGCTATACAAAATATATAAAATGGAGTCGACACCCCGGTGAGCATATCACTACACTTGACATAATCATTTTCTGTTTCTCAATACTGACCTTCTTCAGGAGTAACAGATCACAAAAAGTCCATTGTTTTGAGAGTTCCCTCAACCACTTCCCACCATTTGGTCTCAGCCAGTTCCTTTGGATTGCAGCCCCTTGAAGGAAGGTCCAGTGCGTTCATAGACCCTGGAAGATGATGCCATTCATCTTGATTACTGTAGTGGCGTCTTTCTTGACACCTGTTACTGACAAATGTGTTCCGATTGTCCTTACGCTTTATCTAGGTTAATGCTACCGATGAATCACTCCAAAACAATGACTTGCACTGCTGTAGCTCCAACGATTCCTTAAACTGTATTGTAATCAGAGTAGCGATGACTACTGCCAAGAGCTCCAAGCGTGGAATAGTAACCTGTTTCAAAGGTGTGATCCTAACCTTAGCCTGCACTAGCAAGACTGAAACATCAATTCCTTTTCTTGCACTCAAGAACACACTAGCTGCGTGTGCAGCTTACTTGCATCGCAGAAGATGTGGAGAGTGAAGTCACCCAGCTCAATAATACATGGCGCAGCCCTCCGTGGTATGAAACACTTTGCTTGCTCCAACCAACACCTGAATCTACTTGCGATGTCATCTAGAACAGTGGTTCCCAACCGGGGGTACGCGAGAGGCCCTTAGGGGTTACGCGAAAAGAAAACGGTAATGGCGGCCACCAACTTAAAAAAAAAGAACAATTTTTTTTAAAAAGATGAAAAATAATTTTAAAAAGTAGGTAGAGGTTTTTATTAACATTATCAGTTGTAATATTGGCCTCCTTATGAATAAAATATTCGGTGAAATAGGGGTTGAGACCGCTGGAAGGATTGGACTTCCCTCCTCTCGCCCGCGCCCAACCCCTTGCCAACATCCCTCCACTCAGGATTGGCACTCTCTTTCCTCGCGGCTCACCCTTCCTCTGTGTTTTAGATTTGATAGTTGACGCGTGCCGGGCTGTGCATAAAAACAAAGAATTAATTAATTCGTGTTGTATTTAACTTTTGTTGTGGGTGTTTGTATTGACTCGTGTGCGTGTTATTCCTACAATCCTACGTCAGTTTTTCTACCAACCACCTAATATTCAAGTGATTTACGCTTTGGATTAGTGGCTAAAAACTGGATCTGTGCGGAAGTTAACTGAAACAACAAATTAAGAACCGTGCACATCATCTGGCACTGATTGGACCAACAACATGACACCACAACAGGTACAAGAACCAGTGCCAGAGAAGGTGAGTAAACAAACTACAGTTTCTTCTTCTTCTTCTTCTTCTTCAGATGGAATAATAAACAAGAAAAGAAGGTACTTGGACAGCTACATTAATTACGGGTTTTCATGTATAGGAGAAGAAGACTGCCCTAAGCCCCTCTGTTTTGTATGTGGGGAAGTATTAAGCAACGGTTCAATGAAGCCTTCTTTGCTCACACGGTACTTACATACCAAACATTCCGAGCACAAAAATAAAGATGCCACTTTTTTTCGACGGTTGAAACTTCTGAGTTCTGTAAACGTGAAAACATATTTTGAATCTGCCAAAAGTGATTCTGTCAAAGCTACTGAGGCCTCCTACTACATTAGCTATCGTATTGAGAGACGAGGTAAAAACCACACCATTGGTGAAAATTTAATTTTACCGAGCCTCAAAGATGCTGTTAGATGCATGGTTGGAGAGGAAAGTGCTCATAAAATGAGTTTAATACCTCTCTCAAATAACACGGTGTCTCGAAGAATACGGGATATGTCAGATGATGTTGAGAGCACAGTCATAAATTACGTCAAAGGTTGTGAATTTTTTTTATATCCAAGTGTAGCATGTCACTCAAGTTAAATGACATCTACACAAGGCCGTAGTCAGGGGGGGGGTTTCGGGGTTC